>CM040745.1:38111340-38251542 GCA_022829145.1 Albula goreensis
TTTATTGTTTGTTGTCGTGCAACTTTGACAGGGCTGACAGATGAATATCCATTTGTGCATAATGACTGCAGCGCTAATTTAGCGCAGAAGTCAAACATTGCAAAGCAACTCCTTGTGCTGTTAAACACCATGGTTACATGGTGACCGGCTGTACATCCGGTGCGGCCCCTGGCCCCTCCCCGATCCGTAGGGATTAGGGGCCGCCCCAGCTCTGCCGTCCACGGTATTCCAGACCGTTATCGTCTCCCTTTCCGTGTTTTTCCAGGAGCAGGGGATGACCAACAGCATGCCCCACAGAGCGCTGCAGGGCCCCCCTGGCACGGAGAACGGCACGGCCATGCCCCCGCCCCAAAACGCCTACACCCACCACGGAGAGAGGGCCCGCGCCATGTCCACATCATCCAGCAAGGTGTGGGACGGCTGGGACTGCACTAATGAAGTTACACTGCTAAAGACTGTGGTTCATAGTGGTATTGTTTGGGTTGTACCAAGTGATCATCACAGATATACACACAAGTACACTTCTCTAAGCTTTGAAACTATCTGCTCATGTTCAACTCAGTCATGCTCTACCCACACTGGTGTAACTCTTCCAATTCCTACTACAAGTGCTAAATCAAAATATGCATCCTTTTATAGAGACAGTCGTGCACATAAATTGTGGTTGGGAGGAAGTATAGGTAGATGCCACATGTTTTAATATGTCCATGTTATCTGGCGAAATAGGTTTCGATGGATGCCAGTCAGTTAGCTAAATTCAAACTCTTGGCAAGAAGGGGCAGAAAAATGTACATGGCTGTTTTTGACTTGTAATAACTGATGATTTATGTAGGGTTTAAAAACATGGTACTGTAATAGAGGAGGTGATTATGTGGATGTTCCTGTTACACAGTGATAGTGACAGCCCTAGAGACATCAGTAACAAGGAAATACCGGTGGAGAATCGAGTTCTGAGTGCTGAGGATTCACTCTTATGATGACGATACATGAAACTTTGTGAAACTTCCTCTCAGCTAAAGATAATGTGAAGTTCAGCCAGCAGGTGGCAGCACAGGACAAGTACGGGGAATTTACGCTGCGTGTCAGCAACTTTTGGTAAAATGTCACCGCTCACATGTGGATAGTGGTTATGAAACTTGAGTAGTCTGATTTAAATAGCACTCTCACAGAAAATGGCAGCCCTTGTGTTTTTGCTTCAAGGCATTGTGTGTGCAGAGATGCTGAAAGGCACTGTGTAACCATGTCCCCTCCTCCCCCTCGCTCTGTCCCACAGCCCCAGACGGCGAGGGAGCAGCTGGCCCTCACCCTGGGCGGGGGGCTGAATTCGGACGCCCCGCGCACCAGCCGTGACTCCCTCCACTGCTCCAGCGGCTACAGCACCCAGACCACCACCCCGTCCTGCTCCGAGGACACCATCCCCTCTCACGGTCAGCGCCACGCCCCCCCTCTCCTCCCCCCTTGCCCAGCATGCCCTTCTGTCTGCACATCCCCCCCCCATCCCTGCCGCTCTTCCCTCCTTCTCCTCCAACGCCCACGAATTCAGCATGTCCCCTCTGCAAGCTGCCTTCCGAAAACCTTACGAAGCAAAAGGAAGTCTGCCTTCTTACGCACACAGAAAGCAGACAGTTTGGCTAAACAGCCCCCCCCCCCATCCCCCACTCCTTGCTTGCGCTCTTCGAAAGCCTGCCTGTCTGTCATCCGTCTGTCACGCTCACCCAGACCCCATGCGTCACCTCCCAGGGTCCCGCCACACATTGTCATGGTAACGGTGCACGAACGACAGCGCCCGTACCGGATGACGCTGGATGTCTGGTTCGTCTCGGACTCCAAAAGCCACGCCAAACATCCCGCAGCCCGACTGTACTATTTTTGTGACATTGTCCAACATCTCATTGACCATTTGTAATCTGTATAACAATCTGAACTCTCAAATGAGTGCTTTTAATTTTTTTTGTATACACGTTAAATGTAATTCTATATTCTTTTTCAGCTGTAAAGAAAGAACCTCCTCTTTATGGTAGGTTTCTGTATATTATAGACTTCCAATTTTTTGTTTTCTCGTTTCTGTTTCTCAGCAAATTCAGTACATCAAAGTCGAATCACAGCGTCACACCTATACCTTGAATTCTTGCCAGCAGAATGTCCTTTGAATATTGACACAGTGTGGCAAACTGGAAGTGTTAGAGTCAACTCAGTCTGACTGCCAGCCTTTTAATGTTGTTTTGTATTTGCCTTCATTTGATAACAGGTCATTGTTCCTAGATTCCAGGCAGACTGACTAAGCTCTTATCAAGACCCATCTCTTGCGTCACAGGAGAGACCGGGTTCAATTCTGTGTATCAGAGCATGTCATTTGACTCGCATGACTTTGATGGGGAATCAAACAGTAACTAGGACAACTGTGACAAGCAGCTTGTGTTAACTTCAGACCCTGATAAAACCTCTACCTCCCTTTCACAAGGTGCTTTTTGTGTGTGGTAGTCAGGGTGAATCGGCGTACTAATGACGCTCTTTAAATGGTCGTGACGTTTTCACAGTACAGTAGAAACTGATGTGATGTTTCCTACTTCTCACTAACTGGGTTTGTTAAACAGACAGTGTCTCCTGAAAAGAATGAATGGGGTTCTGAAAATGTTATTTGTTGGCGTATCAGTCTCAGAACAAGTATTTTCAGTAGCCATGTTTCCACTTTGGGTAAATCCACTTGTGTCTGTAAAGTTAAAGACATCTGTAAGAATTAAGAACCAGTAACAATTACACAATTACAATGTGTCAGAAAGCCTATATAATCTTATCATAAGCTTGACATAACTGTCATAAAGCATAAATTACTTGTTATGACATCAGCTTCACAAGTCACATGGTACTCTTGAGACTTAAGCCCTGTTTTGTCAGTATCTGACCAAATGAGATGCATGTGTTATGACAGTGGTATGGCAGTTGTCTTCAGCTGTAAGATATTCATGACAGGTTATGGCAGGTGTAATGTTATGCTTATTATAGTTATTATAGTGTTATACAGGCTTCATGATACATAGTTAAAATGAAGTGTTGTTCCAAAGATCATTGATACCATTTCAACTGTTAGCCTAAATCAGGACATTGTTGGTAAAGAACCTTACAGTGGGTCCAATAGACTCCCAAGGGAATACCTGAATAGATCTTTATGTTTTACTGTGCAACTTCAGACGGTCAGTGCTAACGGCGACTTTCTACACCCACAGACTATGACTACATCTCATTGCACGGTGGCGAGGAGGTGCACGACCAGCCCGACTTCGACAAGTCCTCCACCATACCCCGCAACAGCGACCTCGGCGTCAACTACCGCAAGATGTTCCAGAGCAAGCGCCCGGCCTCCACCGTCAGCCTGCTGGCCGACCCCGAGCCCCTGCTCCGCACGCCCCACGTGGCCACCATCCGCCGCAAGCCATCCAGCAAGCCCAACTTCAGACGGGGCACCATCAGCGGCGGCGTGCCCATCCCCATCAGCACCCCACAGGTGCCCCTGAAGGCGCCCGCCCCAGGGGGAGGAGGGGGCGAGGAGCTGGCCTACACCAAACACGGCCTGTGCACGTCCACCCAGAGCCTGAGCGCCATGCCGTCGCCCTACTACTCGTTCATCCCCGGCCTTCCGCCTGGGCAGGGCAGCACGGAGCAGCTGTACCACGGCAAGCAGTACCCACCTCACCCACAGCACCAGCAGCACCAGCAGAGGCCTCAATACCAGGCCCAGGGCCCACAGCCACCCGCGTACGGGCACGTCGTCGGCAAGAACGGCGTCCCCCAGCCCCAGCCCCACACCCAGCACCTCAACCTGCAGCAGCAGCTCCACCCCCAGCCCCAGCAACACGCCCTCTACAGCCCCGGCTCCGCCCCCACTGCCAACATCACCGCCCCTGCCGCCGCCATCTCCACCACCGCCATGGGCCCCCCCACAGAGCCCGCCCACCCGCCCTCCCCGCACGGCAACGACCCGGCAGGGGGTGGGGACATGCTCACTATGATCCGAAGGGGAGTGAAGCTGCGGCGGACTCTGACCAACGACCGATCCGCACCGCTGATCACGCCCAACCACATCAACTGAGCGCCCCTCCAGTCACGCACTCGTTTCCTTCCGTCACCATTTCTTTTATCCCCCACCCCAAAGGTTTTTTTTTTGCATATTCACTTAGGGGCATACGCCTTTTTCAAGTCGTTCGGAGGGACGACTGGGATCAAGTCCCCAGCCGCACCATCGCGGCTGCCGTTGGGATCACATTCAACGTCAACGTTCACTCTCAATATCATTCATGGAAAGAGCCCGCTACGGGAATGGCGGCACAGTTTCAGAGCTCAGTCATTTTAAACGCAGTCCAGTGGATATGTCGTTGGCTTTATCAGATGTTGGACCTTAAAGCTAAGTTATGTTTATATGGTTGTTGCAGAAGTAAAAAAAAATGCCTTGCTTAGCACATAGTCTTAATATTACCTATTGAATTTTTGGTCAAAGCGAATATTAAAAGACATTTGTATATATTAGCATAATCAGAAATATGGTATTTTGTTTTATTAGATGACATAGCACTGGCATCTTCATGTTCAAAAGATTTTGGGCGTCTATTTTTGTAAAGGACTACCGCGTGGTAAAGTATAACAATGGACGGGAACGCTGTTCTTCTCTCATTCCTAGATCAGGTAACGCGACGTGGCTGATGAGATTCGTTGAGTTTGAATTGAATGAGGAGCGAAATGGATGCTTTGGCCGAAAACGCGGCCAGTCGAATGAAACGGAAGATTTGATGGGTGGAAGTCGGTGACTTTGCTTTTGAATGTGGGTCTACCAGAACTCTGACAGAAGTCCAAACCCTGAAAGGTTCCATATGTTGTCATCATCGCTGTTTTTTTTTTTTTTTTTTTTTTTTAAAAAGCTTTCCTGTGTTTTTTTTTTTTTTTTCCTCCGCATAAACATTGATTATCGGTTTCATCTCTCAGTTAGGTTCAAGTTCAGGCCTACTTAGCGGCCCCTTACGTAACGGGCCCGTTGCTGAACATATATAAAACAGTGCAACATTGTGACGTATTTATGATGGAGAGATTTGCCCTGTTGAAAGCGATCAGCGAAAGTTGCTTTCAATCTTTAATGAATTAGCAGGTCGATGTCTAGAAGTCCTTTTCCATACAGTCGACATGCCACACCAGTTTGTTGTGTTGACACAATAGCACCATTGTTCAAAACAGTGCACCATTTTTGGGAAGTTTTCTTACAGATACCAGGATGTATGTATGTAGTAGTAATTTATCTAATTTGGCTTATGTCAATCAATTAAAAACACCTGTGTATTTTTTTGGTCATGGGTCTAATTGAAAAATTTAAATATTGCATTTCTTCTGCTTGAACATGAATTCAGGTTAATTCTGCTTTTAGAACGTTTTTAAATTGGTTTTGTTTCGGAAATGTACTCTTTCAACAAATATGTGTTTGTAACAGATAGATGGTGCTACTGTGACAATGAAAACCTGTTTCCTGGTTGAAATGTTGAGTAATTGATCTCAGTCGCTACAGATATGTAGACCATTGGTGAAAGGTATGTGCACAGGGACTTTGTTGCTGGTATTTTTAAAATTTTTTTTTTTTTCTTCAAAATGTGCTTCATCGCAGTTTATGGTTCTTGGAGTTCTGCGTAAAATGTTCACTGCTGTAAGTCTCCTTGTCTCAACCCTCCACTTAAACTTGAGAAAACCTCCCCTCCATAAGTCGTACATTGTCCTGCATCCACCTGACAGAATGCCTTGACAAAACCACACGTTGTCTTCAGTTACTTCCAGCTTCAGAAGAGCAAGTCAATTTGAACAGCTACGGGAAACATTACTGAAGAGTTTTGATCACTGCACTTGAACTTAATTTGAATGGGGAAGGACAATCTCAAAAGTACACTGTGGATAAGACGACTGTTTTGTTAACTTGGGGAGAAATGCTGAGTTCAGTGAACACCTGTCTTAACTGGGGTTTGTTAGACCGGAATACAAATGAAAAACGTTTTTTTGTTGTTGTTTTTAGTTTTTTTAAGTTATAAATGTACAAAAGCTTTGTTTTTACTGTTTTAACTACGTAAGAGCGATACAGACTTTCAAGGACCTTTCCTTTCAGTAAATAAATATAATTTAATCTAACGATGGCTGTTTTTTTGTAAAGCAAACCATTATAACATGAAAAGAATTTATATTGTAGATGTCTGCTACAGACTTGTCTATTATCCCAGGAGTCATTGGTCATTTTTGTACAGAATCATCTTCGGAAAAGATTTCTGTGGTTCAAGATCTTAGTCATTCTTTCTGTTTCTGTTGAGCTGTTCTCAGTACAGCCAAAGGAGAGGGGAGGACCATTTTACGGGGCATTTTGGCAGTTACATTTTGTTTTTTTCACATGGTCAGGTTACCGTTCGTACTCTGGTCTTCATTCACTGATAGTTTGGGAAGGCTAAGCGAGGAAACCTGGCCCGGTCATCCGTCTACGTCCCTTTAAAGAATTCTCAAGTTCCAGGTGCATCAGCTCGAACGGTTCTTACCATTTTAAAGGTACCACCCAACATGT
The DNA here is from genome assembly GCA_022829145.1 of Albula goreensis. NCBI lineage: Eukaryota > Metazoa > Chordata > Actinopteri > Albuliformes > Albulidae > Albula > Albula goreensis. The sequence goes on from CM040745.1 coordinate 38,117,915, forward strand.
ACAGGTCGGTTTGGCTTTTTGTTTTGTTTTTTTCTCCTGAAGCAAAAGAGGACTCTTAAGGGTGTTTCCTGCAATCGCGTCTTCTGCCAGAGGAGAGGGACCAGCTGTTCGGTCTGTTCCCCTCAGGACGCGTTGCAACAGGAAATTGGAGCCCCATCTCTCTTCCCTATGCTTTCCATTGTTCCCTACGGAACAGAGTGTGTGGGGGGCGTTAGAAGGGAGTCCAAACCAAAGCATTTTTCACTGGGCTTCTCTTGTCCTGTACCACTCGCCCTTTGAAGCAGGCCAGTGTGGTTCATCGCGTCTAATTCCACGCGTTTGCAGTAGGTGTGTGAAAAGTACCCAAGCCGACAAAAACCGCTCGCGCAAACTTGTACATTGTTGAAACCAGATCGTGGTGAATAATAACATTGTAGTATAATTCTATGTCTTTCTTATTATCTTGCCACCCCCAAACCAGAACATTTCAGCTATGTTGTAAATGTTTCTTCATCACATGAGAATGTTTTATGGACGCGTTTGAGACCTTTGCACCAGACCAGGACCTGTGTAAAACGCATTTATTTGCAACTTTGTAGTGGCTTTGGGGGTGGCACGAAGCATCGTTATAAAGCTGTTATTGACTACAATCGTACAATACTACAAGGCCTCTCGATGCAGCTTTTCAGAATGTTTCTGTGTGGTTTTCCCAAGCATTACGTGCTAGCAGGGATGACCCTACCAAAGAGAGTTATTTTAAAATGGAGGCCGGGATACAGGACAACCGTCCCAATTCCAATTTAAAGGCTGGCACACATGAAATAAGATGCTGTTTATTTTATGTTTTTATTTCGATTAATGTATTAAAGGTTCGCAAGCACATTTCCCAGTGGTGTTCTGTCCTTGACTGCAGTTATGTGCCACTGAAAGTTTTCATTCTTTCCTTAGTTAAGGTGTAAATTGAGTGGAACATACATAATGTTGCATTCCCCATCACTGCTAATAATACATAATGCTGGTTATATAAGATTGTATCGATGGAAAGCCTTTTTCTGTTGTGAAACATGAAAAGCTTATAGATTGTGTGTTTTATTTTCTAGACAACATACAGAATATATTTCTCATTTTATGAACAAATGATTATCTCGTGGTTATCTTGCATCCTGCTTGAATGACAAGCAGATTTTTTTAACTTATTTTTTAAATGGCAAAATTTTGTTGGGGCTAAATTATGGCGCACATTTGGGATTTTACAGGTTACGTTTATCGTCGTGGTTTAAAAAAGTAGTATCTGCAATGAGAAAAGTTGTGGGTTTTTTTTTTTTTTTTTGACAGACCTTGTAGCCTGGATTTTGCAGTGCCCAGCTGGTCTGGGCTGCCTGTCCGTACCGTTCTCAGATTCCTTCTTACGCCTCCGCATTTTTCCGGCCGCCTTTCAGTACACACCCCGTCGGTTTCACACCTGCCGCCCTCCTTATTAGGTTTCCTTATCTATCCCAAGAACACCGTACGCATTGTGGTCACCGCCGTTCCCCTTTTGCTCCGCTCTTTTTCCTATGTCATCCGCGCATCTGCCTGGGCTTCACAGCTTTTTACCTGGTGTTGCTTTACACCTCCTGTCTCTCTCTAGGGTTTTACAGGAATATCAGATGGCTGTTGATGGCAGTTCTCTTGAGATTTTCTTTGTCTGCAGCATAAAACATAATTGCAGATCGCTGTCGAACAATGTTGCTGAGCAACACAAAATGGAGGGTTTTTTTTTTTTTTAAACAACAGAGGGACTTGAACTTATTTGAAACCGTGATGCCATTGGGACCCCTTTTACACTTCTAGTTGTTCAGTATTTTGTTTGATGACAGCAGTAAATATGTTTTGGGTTTTTTTGGGGGGGCGGTGGGTGGTTGTTATTTATTTTAAACTGTACAAATAAATGTTTTAGTCATCATCTTTGCCTTGTGCATTGCACAACGCCACAAAAAGGTGAACTGAACGTCAACAATGGCCTCATTCACGGCCCTCAAGGTGTTTGAGAATGTCGAATCGAATGTTAATCCTCACTGTGCGGTGACGTTTCCCGCAACCTCGGCCGAACCCCACTGTCCCAGGAAGTCCGCGGAGCGCTTTTGACGGCCTCCCCATCCCGTCAAGGACAACCACTTAAACCCGGTTCACGTATATGTTTATTGTTCTTGTTTTTTGTTTTTAATTCAGCCCTATCTTTTTTCACAACTCATTTTGAATGCTGGTGCAGATCGTTAAAATGTATATATGTACATGTTGATTTCTGTTCCCTCTGTAACACCGGAAAGAAAGGAGAAAGTGTGTTCTGGGTTGATATACCAATGTACATCTTCGTTTGCTCTTGCCTCTCTGTTAGTGAGGTCAGCTGGACTTCTGTCATGTCAGTCCCTGCTTTGTACGGGAGTTGATCTCTCATTGTAAATCTTCATTGTACATTGCAAAAAGAAAAAAAAAAAGTTTTAAGTTTTGTCTGTGTAGTGAAGCTGACGCCTTAATTGAAAAGGAATGTGGGTTTTAAAATACAACAGGGTGAAAAAATGCATGTTGTTTTCGCTGTGGTTCTTATTCCAAGTACCCATATCTGAGATTATCCTACCCTTTAATTTGTAATACTGAGTAAAATTCCCCTTAAAAACAAAATTCCAGAAACTAACTAGTTAATTATCATGAACTGTTGTTGTATTTATTTTCAAGATGATTAACCAAACCCCCTACCCCAACTTCTGTTGTTTGAGGAAGTAACAATATGTGTCCACTCACCGTGACTCAGCTTTGTAAAAGATCGCCAGGCTTTTGCTGCGTGATGACTGTTGATCATAAGAGACCGGTGATCTCATTCGGCCGAAATAACAGATTACAAGGTTATTGCACTACATGAGTCATCGGTGTTTTCATTTCCTTCCACTAGGGGGAGCACAAGCCCGTAATTTTGCTCCACGTCACAACCTCACTGCTCAGCAGCTTAGATCAGCCAGGGGGACGGGAATCCACGATACTGGAAGAACCCGCAGACAGAAAATAATTGAGTATTTGTATGAAGAAGTTTTCGGGCTTTAATCACAAAATGGCCAGTTTAGTCATCCCAACGTAAAGTTTAATCATTGTAAATTTAGCCTTTGTAGTCTACTCTGAGTAAGGGATAGGTGTTTAAGTAGTATTTTGGAGATGGAAATCTTTTTTCAGTGTTTATGTGTTGCTACTGTAACAGTAGCTCTGAACGCTGAATCTCAGAGCAGTGAAAGCAGGGTGAGCGCACCGAGCCACAGTAATTTCCTCCATCGGCCGGTGACTCACCCGCCAGTCATCCCTTTGAAGCGGCGTGATTCGTTGAGTCATTTCCAGAACGCCGGCTGATCCACCCGCTGGTCACTGTCTCTCACCACAGACACGTAGATCACAGCTGGGCCCGAACTTTGCTCCAGTTCCAGCCGAGATGGTAACCAAATCCATCTGGGAGCACCGTCATATCCGCCAGTGCCGAGAGACTGCGGTCTTATGGAACTGGGATATTGCTTGCTTTGTTTGTTACTGAATGAATATCGATCCTCGATACTTCAACGATTCCAGCATAGAAATTAACATCATAACAAGACGTGTAAAGAAAGACCTCGGCTTGTTGGTGTTACATCATCTATGGCAAAGGCCATAGATGATCACTTTTTGGAATATTTAAAGAATCGATGGTCCATTTTAACTTAAGCATTTAAAGGTAACTTGGCACTTTCAGTGCAGGTGGAGGCGTTCGATGAGGATCTTGTTTTTCAGTTTTCCAGCCTCTTCACTGCGTGCCTCTCCTGCATATGTCAATGTTGCTTCTTTTAGTATGTCATTGTTTCCGGTCGCACCAGTCAGATTCTCACATACAAAACCGTTTGCCAGTAAATGTTGCCAATTGCATCGCAAATTAATATATGGGCATTGCCTTGCTTTAGAATTCAACAGACAAGAAAAGGTCTGTCAGACTTTGAAATGAGCTTCCTTTAACAAGAAACTAGATAATGCACACAGCATTTGTTTTTATTTTCAGAAGCTTCTGAGGGTAGAAAAAAATGGAAACATCAAATTAGAAGTTAAGTATTTAAGTAACTAAACCACAATTAAAGGGATCTACACATGTTTTTTATATATGGTAACGAGCACAAAACCTAGCCCACTGAGCAGTGGAAGAAAGTAATACAGTCTGAGTCATTTTTTCCTCTTTCCTTCTTTGGGTTTACATTTGGATAACGCAAAGGAAGCCTTTGACCCACATTCCTGTTCCCAGCTGTTCTACATGGGTTTGGATGTTGGGGTAAGGGCAGCCATCTTGTAGGAGTTATTGTATCCAATTATTATTATTTTGCCCTCCACCATTCCCTCATTGGTAGACCTCTTTTATTAATCAATACTGCGTAATTATTATTCTATATGCAGGGATTGTATCTATGGACAACTGCCATCTTTAGGAAACCAGGTGCACCCTATGGTGCAAGCAATGTTTCATCAAGATCCCATATTTTTCCAAGATGACAACACCTCTAACTTAAATCAATTCAAGAGTGGTTTCATCAACACCTGGTTGAAACATCATTTGAACGTTCAATGGAATGTTCAGGAACCTTGAGTGCTAGACGACTTCCTCATCTTTCATCTTTCAAAGACCTGGAGGCATCCCCTCTGAAAATAATAAAATAATTATAATTATAATAATTGTTCTGAAATAACGGTCTAATACTCCAAAAACAGTTCTGTGCATTACACTAAAGCTGTACTCCAAAAAAGGACACCCCCTCTCAGTAGTTAAATGTTCACAGGTTGTTTGGCTGGTGTTTCAATTACCCCGTATTAGTTTGTTTCTATTCAAAATTCAGTGACATTAGTACAACCAAATATTACTTCGCAATATTAATTTGCCTAGCTGATTTACCCCTGGGATGGTTTCCATAGGTTACACTTTGCATGTCTATAAATCTCAATATAACTGCAGCTCTATGGGTGAAGTGTCTTGCTTGAGGGTATAACCACATCGTACAAACTCGGAATGATAGTCAATGCTGAACTCGTGTACATTTAGCCATTTCCCAGAATTTCCATGGCCCTGCTTCACAGTCTTCAGCACACACCCAGCTCCCCAAGTCATGCTCTGCTTGCCCATGACCGAAAGTGTAAGAGGAGAAAATCATCCACAAAATCCATCAAGGCAAAAGATTGCGGCTCTGGGTGAAAGGTTTGTGTGTACAGCGTCTCTGCTTCCTTCTCTCTGGAGCCGATTTCAACACTGGTACCCTGCCAGTTTAAAGAGTGTGAGGTCAGGACTTTGCGCTGTGATTTCGAGATAAGTTTGTGAAAACAGAAATCGTCATCATTGGCGCATAGGAAATTCCAGAAATTTCCATCAGCCAGTCAGCTGTGTTTGAGAGGTCTTGGTTTGGTAATATTGATAAAGCATCTTCAAGAATTTCAGTACAATGTTGATCAGCTACTCTTTTTCCAATAAGTGACTTGGGTTCAATTTAAAGTCCCCTCAGAAAGATGATGTTTGTATCTTTTGGCTAAAAAACCAAAAATCCCTCTAAATGGAGAGATAAAACAGTGCGAGACCTTTTAGTTTTAGCTTGCAGACAAGAGTAGCTCGGGAAAGTTTTGCATTGTCCTTACCCCATTCCTATTGCTCTGAATAAGATTTAATCCAATTTCGTATTTTCATACACTTTGCATTCTTTGAACTCATTCATCTTTGCTTGTCCTTACAACCTGGGAATCTCGAACCTTACTGCAGACGTCATGGGGTCATGTGCCCATGGGGTAGGGCAGGTGGGGGGGGTTTCGCTGACGCCATTTTGGAGTCGAGAAACCAGGTAAGATGAGTTCACAGTCATCAACTGCTTTGACTGAGCTATTTAAATGTTGAGGGGACAACTGAAACCTGTATACCCTAAAGCTCCCCTTATCCAGGTTGTGAGACCTCTATATTTTTGAGGTGTCCCATCCAAAGTGCCAGTCAAGCACTGGGACCTTCTCTATCTCTAGCTATCCGCCAAAGGCGAATTGCGTCAGGGAATGAGGCGGTTGGCAGCTTATTGCATTCCTCTCTCCGCTATGGCTCGCAGTCAGTAAGCGGCCGTACTCTGAATACTCTGAAGGTTCCCAGTGTAATATAACATGTAGCGCCACTCATAACCTTTAATAGTGCTGACTACTTTGGGAAGCCCTCGGGGGCCTCTGTGCTAGCACCTTTTTCCCTCATCCCGGATTATGTAACAGCTAATTTAGCCCTGCAGGTGAGCTAGCATTATGCGCCTGCTACGCGGCCCTCCCAATTCAATACGAAGATTTAAAACGCTTGATGGGCCGAGCAAGAACCTGTATTGTAATTTCAGAGTTAAGTTACACAGCCAAGTCAACAATTTGTTGGATGTGTCTCCACTTAATGACATCAGGAAATATTGTTTTACACAAAGATTTGTCAATATTTTGAACAGGTTGCTAGGTCGTGCAGTTCAGGTGGACAACCTTTTCTGGATACTCAGTGGAGTGGAGAAATGGAGAGCCCGGTTTAGCTGAATAGCCTATTTTTGTCATCATATGGTCATATGTTCTTAATCTTATGCGGGATGGTGAAGACCATAATATAAACCTGAAAGATACATTCTGATATGGCAGCAAAAAACACTTTTGATGTGTATACTTTCTTTTTTGGAAGAGTACAATTGGCATTATTCATAGTAGTTGTATTATCATAATTACAAGAAGGTAGAAAGTGTGTCTGTTGTTTTTGTTTTGATTTTATTCAAAGAATCCATATCTAAGATTGTTCTGCTCAGATTATCTGACTCATTTATCTGAGTTACTGCACTCCAGAAACAAACCGTTAAATGAGGTCATGTGTTTATTTGGAGGGAGATGATTAACAGGGCTGGAGTCTGGCCTCATTGTTTCGTACCTTGTGATCTGTTTTCATCAGGGGAAGCCATGGCTGGTTTGTTTGTTAACCAAGCGGGAAGCAGGAACACGCTCTACCCTTTACAATGTGACGGGCCTGTGTCTTCTGTCTGTGACAGAACGGTGTGTGCCGTGACAGAATATGACCCGCTGTAATTGTGACTGACCGTGATGCAAAGCAAGAGGAGAACAGAGTGTGTGAATATAAATCGACAGCTGAACATCTGCCATTCGTTCGACGCTTGTGTACTGTTTTTGAGACAACAGCAAAAATAAACTGTCTGGCCGTCTTTGGAATAAGCTGTATGGGTGCTTGTGCCAGAACTGAGGACAGTCTAGAAGTCTGGCCAGCTAACAAAAAGCTGTCAGGAACTGCATGGTTTGTACGTAGCCATCAGTCATGGACCACCAGCCATTTTGGGTTGAAATGAGGACAGGCAAACCTGGGCAGTGTAACACAGCAAGTTCACTAGCTATCTGGTTAAGTCTTCGAAATATCATGAAGAACAGTACTCATCTGTTAATGAAATTAACAGTAAATCAATTCAGTGGGGTCAAAATGCACAATGACATTTAATGGCTATTTATCTATGAACTAAAACTTAAGTATTATGGTAATTATTATTATTATTTTTTTTTTTGCTTTAGCGTGTGTACCAAAGCTATCCAGCTAAATTGAGTAGCCAGCTTTTTGGTTATAACACCCTGGTTCCCAAGCTCAATGGATGTCTGTTGCTCTTTTCCCGTATGCAGTCACAATTATGTAATTAGATCAGTTATCACGCTTAATTTATAAAGATGACTCAGGGCTGTGATGCTGAACATTGCGGTCACCTGCACCAGTTTAGGGGAAGTAATTTATCCAATTACGCGATTAAAAACTAGAATTAAAAATTTGAATTTCAGGTCCTCTAGGACTGAGTTTGTAGGAAAATCAAGTAGCCTGGGTTTTTTAAAATAACTTTTTTCTTCCCTAAACCCCCCCCGCACCCCCCGGCCTCTGAATTCTCATTCATCATGAACACCTGCTGGAGGCTCACACACACACACACACACACACACACACACACACAGTCAGTTTTACATAAGATCATTCATATCCGACATAAATTTGAATCAATCAGGCCTAGCCCTTCATTCAGAATTTCCATTTGAATAGAAGTGTGAATAATGTGCTTCCCTTGTACATTTTTTGCATTTTCTAACTGACATACGAGCCGTTGTACAGAATGACTTCAAGCTCTGGATTTCCAGACCACAAATTACAGCAAGCCGTGGGACTGACTCTCAGCTTTGATGGTGTGTATGTTGTAAACCTGAGGGTCAGGTCAATCTTATGGTATCTATCTACGCACAAAGATAAAACACTCCTGGAACTTATCTCCATTTCACATGAGGCAGGAAGTTTCGTTCATTTGTCCTCAACCCCACTCCAACGAGAGATAACATTTTTGTACAAATAGGAAATAGTTGTATTTTGTATGTAAAGTTGTATATTTTTAATTCCCTTGTAGTTAATTTAAGCAATTTTAAGTCAGTGGTAACACATTTTTTTGTCTGAATACCACAGAATTAGGGCTGGTAGCTCTTTTAACTGATTTTCATTCGTAAGTTCAGTAAACAAAAGCACCAGTCTGTCCAAGCTTTCCCGCCAAAATGCAGCTTGCTACTTTTTTTTTCTTCTTTTTTTTCTGCTTGTGGTACCCGTGGCAACCAGCACTGCACAGTTGGCAGGGCCACGTGAAGCTTGGCCTACTTGACATGGAGCTCAAAGTACAGTACATTTAATCTGATGTAATGAGGCCCGTCAGGTCTCCGCAGAAAGCGCTCTGCTATTGTGTGCCACCTAAACAGAGAGGTTCAAAGGCTCGCTGCACGTCACCTACACAATGGACAATGCCGAGCCTCCCCATTCAAAGCTTACATCATAAATGCCTTCTGTCCGGCTTTGAGGCAGGTGAAACTTATAGCTTTTGGGGACATGAAGAATAGCTCTCTATATAACTGTCACCTGCCTTGTAGGGCTTTTTCTGTAATGCATTGTGGGAAGGAACAAAAGCTCCTCAAGGTGAAACTCAGTGGGAGAGGCTTTTGTTGATGGGGATGAGCACATGTGCAACATAACATTCATTTTCGCTCTCCGGTTTTGTTGTTAGTGACCGTAAGCAATAACAATGACTGTACAATAAATTGCTCTTGAGCTGGGATGTTATGGATGATAAGTGTCATTCCGTATTTCACCACTAGATGCCCTCGTTGAGTTAAAGTCTCAACCTTGTCAGTCTCTCTTTGTGTGGCCACCGGTGTATAGAATACACTTGTATACAGTCACCAGAAAGTGTGTTTCTGTAGCTAAGCCCTGATCCACATTTTCTTCTGTCCAACTGCATGTAAGGCACTTCCTTCCACCATGTGTCTGCCTTTTAAACAAGGCTTCTTAAACGGCAGGAAGAAAACAGGACGGTTTCTTTGTGATCGCACAAGTATAAGAGCAAGAATAATTACTGTTTATAGGAAGACAAAGTAATGGTTTTACAGAACCACATCATATCAGGTTCATGCTTTCATGTCTAAGTTTGTTTGTTCGTTTACTTCTGTAACTAGGCCAATGTAATCTCATGCCACTTTTCACCTGCCATGACAAAGAGGTCTGTGTTTGGTCTAAGAAAGAAAAGAACCATGTTTAGGAATAAAAATGAAATGAAATCTGTTTTGTGCGGTCCAAGAGACAGAGAAGACCGTGTTTGGTCACAGAGATAGAAAGGACCGTCTTTGGGTCTGTAGCGAAACAGAGAAGACCGTGTTTGGTCACACCCCGCGGCTCTGGCCTCACTGACCTTTTGTTCTGGCTTTCGGCAGGAGGAAAGCGCGCGAAAGGCCAGCCAATGGGAGCGCAGCGTCGAGGGAGCCAGCAGCTGGGTGAGAATTTCTGCATGCCGTACAGTACTCACAAAGGGAGGGACTGTTCCCGCCACTGCAACGCAAGCCTCTGGACCGCCGCCAAGCGCACATTCCTCTCAGCTACTCCCTCAGCGGAGAGAAAAAAGAGACAGGAAGGAGTGTGTGTGTGGGTCGTTCAAGGGGGAGAAACGTTTAACTCTCGCATGTCCGAGTACAGTACTCTTTCCTGTTTTCCAACTTCTGTCCATTGTACAGTAAGCTGCCGAGACACCACGTACCTCCTGTTAGGAACCGTGGTACGTTCAACAATAAATTACTCAACAAGTAATTTTAGCGGTTTTTGAAATTGTTTTTTATTGTTTTTTTTCCCGCACCACCTAAATGGCAATGTAGCAGAGACAGGAGACAGGAAACAAAAGCCTCTCTCATTGGCTGAAATGTTGTATTCTGTCACCTACGGCTAAAATGTTCATGGGCAGTTAACATTTGGGCAAAAGTCCAGAGGAGTCTTCACTAACACATTGAATTGGTGAATTCATTGTGAATGCCAAGCGTTCCCAACTGGCAGTTAAATTAAATCACATAAATGTGCTTGTGTCATCTGACTTCGCTGGTATTTTGCTCCAGGTGTCCACGGTTCAACTTTCCGTCAGTAACTGTATGAATTAAAAGATTCTTCCTGATACAGAGAAAGGCCCGACCTCATTTTCGTTATCTAAACTGTGCAAGTTGGAAGCTGTCGTTATCCTTGCCCCTCCCCCACAATTCATTTCCAGTTGAAGTACGATGGCGCACCCTCGCCCCAAACGCCCCCATGGCTTCATCCTGGATAAGGGAGCACGTGAGGTTTCGGCAGGTGTGGAAGTGAGGGGGCCAAGGGGGGATGGGCGTGCGTAGGACGGGGGGCCCCATTCAGCAGAAGACAGGTGATCACGAGCCGAGCAGGCCTTTTATCTGTACCTCTGTGATTTCACTGAAGAATGCCGCTCTCCCTCCCTCCCTCCCTCCCTTCCTCAGCCTCACACACTTTCACCTGAGGAAGACGTTTTAAGTGGGATGTTTTCATCTGATAAAAGCAGGAGTGAAACAAAAGGTGTAGTCTCTCACATCTTACCCCCAGGAAGAGTGAATTCCACAGCAGAGACCCACGGGCGTTTGTCATTTGGAAGTTACTGTAAAACATGTACAGTCAACTCAAGAGTCACTGCCGCTCCTGCTCAGGATGAGTTAATATTTTGCCTTGCAAAATTGACACAAAAAACTAGTTCTCTGCCATATTCTTTTTTAAATTTTTTTTTTTTTTTTAAAAAGTCATGCTTATTAAAATACATTCATTTCAATGACCTTTTTTTGTAATTTATGAAAAATGGACATTAAAATTATTGGAACCCTCTGTTGTAAAGGCTTCGATATTAGTTTTTGGTCGAATTGCACTTCCATGCAATAAAGCTGCTACAACAGCAACCCATATAGATCCTCAGACTCATCATGTTTCCGTTGGAGAGGCTTTTCAAAAAAGAATGACTCTTGCATTTACATACATCTCTCTGTAATTCTCGGCTGGTAATGAAATTGACATTGATATTTTTTATTCAGACATTGTGTGAGCTACTTCAGTCACTGAGTTAGTGGATGTTTATGATCATATGGGAGAGCAAATATAACTTTCACCTATAACCGTCACCCTGCCACTTCTGTGTAGCATAGAAATACTTTTAAAGTAAGGCTTCGTCTGGCTGATTTCATATTTTTGTTAATCTTGCACGGCCGATAAGCTCATCTTTAACGGGGGTGCCAGTAACTCTGGAGTTGTACACCAGTGGTGTGACGGTGTGACAATGACTGCCCGTTTTGTGTTACTGTAAAATGAGTAGGTGTCATATATAACCATGGATACCAATAGTGTGACAGCGTACCAGTGGATTCCAGTTGTGTGATAATGTAAATACAGCTGTCAACTGTGTAACATTGTAACCATGGTGTCCAGGAGTGTGACGGTGTAACTGTGGATTCCAGTTGTATGACTGTATAACCATGGATTGGATTCCTTTTTTGACAGAACATGTGCTGGCTGTATGACTGTGTGTCTTCAGGTTAAATGAGCTGCTCATGTGTGTGTGTGTATGTGTGCGTGTATGTGTGTATGTGCAGCCCTCCCCCAGGGCCAATCAGAAACATAGCTCCAAATTTAAAGGTATATTTTGACATTAACCCTTACCTGTAACCCCCTGATCTCTGTGTGTCTAAATATATCTCTCATCTACTGTGATATTTATGTAGCTGCAGTACTGAGGTGTATTTCTGACTGTAATAATCCTCATCTAGACAGGATTGCTGGTCACTCTGTGTATATTTCGCACTCAGCGATATACATTGTAGTATATTACATTTCTGTAAGGGGTCTGGACTCTCTGTGTGGGGTACAGTGTGGATTTAGTTTTGGCTGGAGGGGGTTAAGATGACCCAGACAGGGGTGTTTGGGGGGTGCGGGAGCTGGAAGTGATGGGGATAGCTCTCCCGGGACACGCTGAACTCCAGCTGGCTGTTGCCGCGACGGGGGTGGTCGTTGCCCGGCGCTTCCTCCTTCGGGCCTTGGCAACACGACCCCGTCCGTCCTTTACCAGGAAACTCATCTGACTAAGGAAACCTCAGACGCCCGCCCCCCCTGCTCCTTCCCCCTCCCCTCCGGCCTCACGCCTGCGGTCCACCGGCGTGGGGGCCTCTCCTCATGAGTCCGCGATTAGCGGCCACTTCCTCATACTCCGACTGACAACCGCGATGCGGAACACTGCCCTGCACACACCGCAGTTTCATCAAACCCCAGTTTACACTTTCACTTTTTGTTATCATAGTTAATATTTTTAACATTACTCATCTGTCTTTATAATGGGAATCTGCACATTACATTGCGACTGGACATTCACTGACCCTGTTCAGGGTAAGAACCTTAATAACTTAATACTTCTCCACTGTAGCACTTGATTCAAAACCGTAGTCTATTGATTACATACCCCATAAATGTACATCGCTACCACAACAACAGGAAATTCACTGCTACAGTTTCTGATATTGGAAAAATAATAATTAAAGAGGTACAGTTTTCTTATAAAAATTGATGTTGTGGTCTACTGTCAGAAATAGATAGGGCAACACAAAAAGCACAGCGCTCTGATATGACCAGAAGTCTATGATGGTGGATACAGTTATATCCTCCCTGACTGGCACAGCCTCAGCTATAATTTATTGGTTTATGTTTCGGGAGGAAGCTCAGAGTCATGAGTCAGTGATACTGCTTCTACATGACTAAATCAACTGATATCTAACGGAAACATTTTTGATACATACCCACGCTCTCGCGTAGTCGCGCTCTTACTGTGCTTTGTAAGTCATGCAAAACTTTACCATGCAAAATTGTACCATTAAACCTTACAGACAGACATAAATGTCGTGCGCAATCTATACACAAGAAATAAAACACATTGCGCGATTTCGAACAGCTTCACTCCCCGAATGAGGTATGCCATTCGTTACAGGGAGTAAGAGAAGAGTTTTAAAAATGGTTGGCTAGCTCATTCGCTCTATATTTTATGAGTTTTTTTTTTTTTTTTTATTGAGGTAACTGCAAGGTTATGTTTCATAAAATATGCATGTAGATTAATACAAGCACTTTCAAGCACAATGACAATATTTTGCTTTCCATTACTGGCTTTTGTTGATGTCCAATTACTGTGATCTAGCTCCGACTAGCTCTCTTTGTTACTATTTTCTAACAATTCTAGGAGAAACCATGGCACTAATTGTTTACCTTGGTGTTTGCTTGGGGTTACTACAGCCTTGTGTAAAATCCTTTGAAGTCGAAATGCTTTTGCTTCTTCATGTCATAAATGCAATTATGAGGTATATGTTTTATTACCCATGAGAGGAATTATTGTGTTGGATCTTACAGCTAATTTGCAGTCGCACATATCTGTTGCCATAATAAGTGCCATTAAATTTGTGTGGATTGTTTGATTGATAAAAAGACTGATCTTAACAGATGGCTTCAGTTGTAAGCATTTAGCAGACTCTCACCCAGAGTGACTTACAAAGTTTAGCCTTTGTTCTTATCCTGTCCATATCCAGAGCTATATATTTACTGAAGCAATCTTAGGTTAAGAACATTGCTGAAGGATATGACAGTAGTACTGTAGGTGGGAACTGAACCTACAACCTTTGCATTACAAATGCAACGCCTTAACCATTATACTACACTGAAAATAGCATCTGGTGTTGTGGAAGTGCCGTTTAGTCTTTGAGGTCTGCAGTAATCTACATTTCTGTTTTTGATTTGTCCCTCGGCCAGTTTTTGGTGACCTAACCAGACAATAGTGACCCTGACCTACATGCTATAAACCTCCTCCTGTATTTGCCAAAACGCCCGCAGGTCAGACATTCCAACAATCCACAGATAGCGCTGCCAATGTTTCTCCCCATCTGCTCATACAGTGACAGTATCACTCATTCACTTCCAACGATAGTGACTCATCCACTGACAAACAGAGCAAGAAATTATGACCTGCGGCCCGCTCTGATGTCAAAATGACCAGTGAGTCACAGGTAACACGTAACACGTCGAGGGGGGCATTCACGGAGACCCCTCCACAGTACCCACATTGTTTCTGCGGTTACTGGTCTCCGAATTACAGAGCAGTTGGGGGGGGGGGCAGTTGGCATGCCAGCCGCCTAAACAAGGCCGCACAGAGAGTGCCAGACTGTGGTGGTGAAGCGCGGCATATAAAAGAAGAGCCGGCGGTGTTTGAGGAACAATATCGGAGAGTTAAACATTAATGCTCTCTCTCTCGTTCTCTTTCTCAGAGCATGCCGGCCGGCCTTGTGAACGTCCTTGACGCTCACGGTTCTCCCCAAATGCCTGTTCAGCTCTCCTGACTTATCTCTGATCACAGAAACCTGAGCATGTGTGTAAGAGATCAGGTACAGAGCCAATGGAAGAGCAGTGATACGGAGAATACAGACAGATTTAAAAGTGATGTTTAAACAGAAATATCCCCCTGCGCTCAATACAACTCCTGCTGTTACAATTTAGTGAGCTACTTGGGATGATCTCTACCAGTCTGTAGTAATGACTTCCGGAGGCATTGAAGTTCATGACACAGAAATATGAAGTCACTACCTTCAGGCGCACTGTCAATGTATGCATGCTATTGAAATGACTTTTTCCACATTAACAAATAACTATTTATTGCACCTATGATACCACAGTCAATTCATAAACTCAATAACCCTGATTGTTAACCGGCACTAATAAGACCTTTTAGCGCACATACATGAGAATTCCAGAGGAGCTTTCTCCAGGCTGTGATGGCGCTTGAAGTTGTGCGTCATAATGAATACACTCACAACGTAGATGCATAAACAATGCAAGCTTTTATTTGAATATAACCCAAATGAATTGGGAGCCATTCACTTATTTTTTTCAATGCCACAACAAAGTCACATTTTTATGAGTCATGACCTTTACAACCTCTTCTATGTCTACTCAGCTTAGCCCCCACGCCCCCTGCAGGCTGCAGAGTGGCATAGCACGTTACATGCGATTGGGTGGGTTCCCCTCTGGTCAGGGTCACCTGGGTGTTTGAACTGACGGCACCTTCGGCCTACTTACGACGCGCTGGACTGTGTAGCGAAGGCTGGACGATGTGTTCCGTGAGCACGCGGATCGAATGGCCAGGAGTCTGGGTGAGTAAACAGAGATATTCCGTCGCCGACGTCTTCCTCGCCAAGCATATCTGGTGTCCCTTTCACTACCTCTGAGCCAGACTGACTCAATGTTTCGCTTTACGGTTTCGCTCGCCTCATACCTTTTCCTCAAATGAGAGAGAGATAAAAGATACATGAAGCTGTGAATGAGTGAGTGGGTGGATGAGAGTGTTTGTGTGTGTGTGTGTGTGTGTGTGGGGGTGTGTTTAGGTGTGTGTGTGAGTCAGTGAACGAGTGAGTGAGTGTGTGAGAGAAAATGTGATGCGAGTGAGTAAGTGTGTGTGTGTGGTAGTGAGTGAGTGTGCTTGGGGGTGTGCGTGTGGGTGTGCGAGCATGCATGAGTGTGTGAGTGTGTGTATGTGTGTGCTCCTCAGTGAATGAATGAGTCAGCGAGAGAAAATGTGCGTGAATGACTGTGTGTATGTGAGTGTGTGCATGTGTAACTCAGTGAGTGTGTGTCGGAGAAAATATGCGTGATTGAGTGACTGGCGAGAGTGTGTGTGTGTGTGTGTGTGTGTGAGTGAAGGGTTCCCTTCTACATTTCCTCAGTGTGTAAAACACACAGGCCTAGGGCATGATTTACAGCACCTAGAACATCAGATACCCAGAGTCCACCAGCCAGGTTTCAAGTAAGCTGAAATCCCATCTCACCCTGCTCTGAACTTCTGCTCTGACCTCCTTACAACTCTCCAAAAACATATGTCCCCTTTCCAATGTCCTCTCCTTCTCTGAAAGTGGAACTTGACCTAACCAGTAATAAGTCATTCACAAGAGGTGCTGCACAGGTAGCCAGAAGTGCTAAGGGTCACCCATGTCCATGATGAGTTCATTCGTGCCAGTCTGAGATTCTCCAAACTCTTGTCTAAATAAGACAGAGGTCAGAGTCACATGACACATTCCAACACTGCTCCACGCATAGTTTTTTTGGCCTTCGGCGGCCATTTTGTCTTGCTGTCTTGTACTCAAAATGCAATTACACAGTTCTTTCACATTCTGTCCCCTTGGTTTTTATTTGGCTTCCTTATTAAATAATTAGTGATTGAATTAGATGTGAAGATGGCACAGAACTATTAGAGTATGAGGCTCAACAAAGAAAGCTGTGTGTTCTATACATTTTTTAATCTACTTTCCACTGGTAGGTGGAGCTACCAGTACTGAGGGGAGGAAAAATTAGCTCTGTAATGTTCTTTCATCGAGTGTTCACCCCATTACTGGTACAGCCCAGCGTAGATTCAAAATGTCAACATTTATATTTCATTGTCCATCAAAGACGGTTGTATTTCTCCCCAATTCAGTACAGACGATGTACAAACTGAGCACTGCAATGGAAACAGTGAGCAGTAACATGCTACGAGAGGACCTGAATTCGGAGCTTCAGTCAGTTAATGCTAATGGTACGCCTTTCTAGTCTCATTTCTCTGAAATCACATTTTATAGAGATTCTTAATCATTTAAGTCATACATCACCACATCACCAATCCAAAGTCATAACTCACTGAGTGCTCTTTATGTGCAGTCAGTAGCTTCTTTGCTAAACTGTTTGTTTTGTATGTGTCAGTAGCTAACTATTGCATAATTGTACTGTAGTCAACCGCACTGTTGGGTGTTATAGTGCTTCTATCTGTTGTCCTAACAATAAAATGGGATTTTATAGACGTGTCAACTTTCCTTTTCTTTTTATTGACTACATAAGGACTATAGATATGAGTTTTGTCACAATGTGATCCAAGCCATCATCAAAAATGTATTTATTTCTGCTTGCTGACAGACCAGGCATAGTGTTTGCGTTCTGTTCAATAACATTCAATGACTTTTCAATGAAACAGAATGTCTGCGAAAACATCTTGTGTTCTTTGTTTGTACCCTTGTCCTATATTGAATGCTTGCGTTTATTATTATTTTGAAATGGCCTAGCTAAGCTAACTAACCCCTAACTGCTCCCACCCTTCGACTGGCCTCTACAGGGAACTGATGCACTGATATGGGTCAGTTCACGGAAAAGAGAAGAAACAGGAGTGTTTAGCCTGAGAGAGTTTAGCCCCCCCACATGCGTAAGTACTCCACTTTTCTCACCAGGTGACAGCTATTTCAGGCCTGGTTGGGAGATAAATCACCTGCTATCCCAGATTCCCTATCACGGCGCTGAAAGGTTCGCACCGAGGGGCCAAGGCTTCAAAGGGCGAGGCCGCGGAGGGGCAGTGGATAATCGGAAGGGGGGGTGCGGGGGTTTGGTAACGGGGGCGACTCAGGGCCGTGATGTTTACCTGTGTCTAATCATACCGATGAATCTGGATTAGGGGCCGCAGTGTTGAACAAGTGGTATTGGCAGCTGTTGTGATCTAGCGTCGCGTTGATTTCTACAAGCGAGGACGCCAAAGCGGAAACCGCGGACAGATCTCTGTCAGGAATGT
The DNA here is from genome assembly GCA_022829145.1 of Albula goreensis. NCBI lineage: Eukaryota > Metazoa > Chordata > Actinopteri > Albuliformes > Albulidae > Albula > Albula goreensis. The sequence continues at coordinate 38,135,905 of CM040745.1, forward strand.
GACATTTAAGATACCCACAGTGCTGGATTCTCACTCTTGCAGATCAGAGGAAGCATGTTGGTTATTTTCTCTTTTTTTTAAACTGCGGTAAGGATCAACCTCCATCGATCCACACTGCAGCAACATTGTGTATGTGTGTGTGTGTGTGTGTGTGTGTGTGTGCATGTGTGGGTGTGTGCACGTATGTGTGTGGGTGCATTCACCTATGTCTGCGCGTATATGTAAGTATGTACATATATGTGTGTGTGTGTGTACGTATGTGCACATATGCGTGTATGTGTGTGTGTGTGTGTGTGTGTGTGTGTGTGTGTGCATGTGTGTGTGTGGGTGCATTCACCTGTGTCTGCGCATATATGTAAGTATATACATATAACCTGTGTCTGCGCATATATGTAAGTATATACATATGTGTGTGTGTGTGTGTGTGTGTGTGTGTGTGTACGTATGTGCACATATGTGTGTATGTGTGTGTGTGTTCTTTGTGTGTTGATCCTTGTCTGTGAGTCTGAACATCACACTAAGGCCCTGGAAGTTCTTGTCCTCCTTTCACACAGGTGAGTCAGAGGACTCTCCTTCCAAAGCAAACAGAGGCAGCTGGCAGATCACCACAGCACAGAAAAACGGACCAGCCCCACACTGGTGAGTCACTGCCATCACCACACCTACATCCACATCCTGCAGTCCCACAATACTCACAACGAGAGCGCCAAGCCGTGGAACTGACAAACCGCCAAACCGCCTCGGCCAATCCACCTAAAATACAACCATCGAACATCTGTCTTGATATTTGTCCCGTTTAACCGAGTCAAAGTTGAATTGTAAATGATTATTTTCCTTACGCAGCGAGGTGACTTAGCATTGTGCAATTTGTGAACTTGCAAAACTGTGTTTTTGAAGAAAATGCATCGATTTCTAAGTAAAAACAGGCCTACTTCCCTGTTGATCCTACGCCCAGGTCTTTCTGACACCAGAACAGAGCCCAGAGCTGAGCCAATGGGTCAACACTCAACATAGCCCTTCTGTGGTGTCTGTAACCAATACAGACACAGAAGTTCATTCTTTATCTTAGTTCAAATGGATTTAATCTAGCTGGTTTTAATGCAACTGTCAGCATATCAGTCCCTTTCGAAAGCCAGGGGTACCACAATTAGCAAATACTGTTCAGGGAAGTCATTGAAATTTCAGGATTTTTGTCTAACTCTATCATAACTGTAATGAACATCAATAAACATGGCGAGTAAATGCAAACAGTTGAAAGTGCTCATGGTTTATTTTGATGTAGACAATGACATCATAGTCATGCGAAAGGGGTCTCAGTAAGGCACAACTGGGAAATTCAGTATTATTAATTCATAAATATGGCTTATTTTTAACCACCATGTAACAGATGGGCAGTGTATGTCATGCGTATTCATATTTATTTAAAACATGTCTGCAAAGATATTTGACAGTTTGGTAACTGCAAGATGAAATAACATGGACATGCGTATTTGTATAACAAGTGCACAGTTCTTCTGCTAACACAGAAAGGAGGAAGATAACGATTTAACACCTTCATCAGAATGCCAGTCTCTTTCTGTTTTCATACAATGAAATGTGTAGCGAAACTCAATGGAAGTAAGGCCGCATGCTTTCGAAAAAACTTCCTCGATTGACTTCAATGAATTGTATTAAAAACAAAGCACATCTACAGAGTAAGACAACGTGAATATTTACAAATAATGTTTTTTTTGCTGGGTGTCTATGGTGACAGTCAGGCAGGTATCTCTCGTCATGTGGGGGCAAGAAGCTATTGCTCATGGTGATGAATAGGATCAAATGTGTACTGAAGGGAAAGCCTGCAGTGGCTTTACAGAACTGTACCTTAAGCTGCAGTAAAGCCAGCAAAGGACTGTGTGGGCTCACTAAAAAAATCTGACCTGAAACTATCTCTTCCTGTAACATTTTTCTTAGGTCAGATTCCTGTATATCCCCATTCTTCAGAATTACACAACCCGTACCAACATTTTTTAAATTTACTGGTGGATTAAGCTGAACGTTCAAAGTTTATCTGATTCGTACCGATGCAGGAACTGGCACTTGTGAAGCAACACCTGACTATAACTCCTGAGAAAGTAAGGGGTGAGGCCTTTTGTCAAGGTGCAATTTTGATGGAGGGTAGAAGAGTCAGTCTGAAGGGATTAGCTGGGGAGCATAGGTAAAGAGCTCTCTCTCAGCAATGAAAGGAGGATTTTTTTTTTCAATTTCGTTATTATTTATTTATTTTATTTTTTTGTGGGGATCTGAGAGAGTTGGGAGCCGCTCCCTGTCGGACTCGATCCACTGCGAACGCCAAGCTCTGTACCCTGCAGGCTTTCTCACAGTCGAGGCTGAGAAACACATCAAATATCATTTCGCAACGTCTTCCCTCTCTTGATGTGAGAAAATGTTTATGGATTTTTTTAAAAGCCCCAAGATCCTGATTTTTAACCCGTTAACTACACAACTGTTTGAACATAAAACCATGATATTGGCTTTTCATACAGAATTCTGATCACATCAATCCATAATTGAATTATCTATGAAGAAAAAGAAAAGTAAAAAATGAAGGCGTAAACATATCACTTTACACCACAGATATGTTGCAATAATTGTAATAAAATGTCTTTGACAGTACAACACTGTTGCCAAAAGCCTGAAACAGTTTTATTCGTTGCACAATATATTATCTTCTTGCACAATGGATTCTTTTGATAACATAGCAATTTTAATAAATATTTCAAAACAAAAATGATGCAATAATGAATTAGCTTCGGGAAACATGTCTTGTTTCCATTCTTCACATTTGAATAGATTTTAGCACCACCAGACCAGCTAGTTAAAGATTCGACTAATATTTTCCAACTGCTCTAACCATTTTCTCAATGATGCAAATATGCACAAAAATCGGTTAATTCCGTCCACTTACAGTAAAACTCAATCAATGTCAATTCTAGAATGTATTAGAGATTTAATGTCAGAAGGTCTAATATGACTTGACAATGGTCAAGAGTATCTTACTGAATTGTCATTTTCCCCTTTCTACAATAAAATTCCCTCCTTTTCCCCATCAGAGATAAACTATGTCATCACCCCTGTCCACCAAAAACCCCTCACACAGACTCAGGAAGAAGCGGACACAAACATTACTCCCACAATTCCTATGGTAAACACCCTTTGTTCACTTCTCGTCATGCAGTCACTGCACCATTTACATGTTGCCAACACTGCTAGAGAAATGCCAAGTCAATATGCGGTCAGCAGACAGACCTCTTGGTGCTCAGCCAATCAGCCTGGAGAAGCTCTTAGAGAGCGATAAGTTTGATTGGCTTCTCCCATTTTACCTCAATGAGGCTAAACCAGTTATATTGGTTATGCATGAATACACAGCTGCCTATACTAAATAAAATAATTTTGAAGACACACATGTCTAAATTGTATAAAGACATAAGATAATATGGTTAAGTCAGCAAATGATTTCGGTAAGCTGGATCAATGTGTGACTAAATATCATTGTTAATAACCGAATATCATTGTTTCATTACAAATACATAGCATGCACTAAGATTGGTCTCATAATTGTGTGTGTCTTTCTACTTGAAAAAAGTAAGCAAAGTCATAGGTTGTGTTTTTACATTTGAGAGTGTGAGAAATATATGTGATCCAATTGAGTCATTTTTGCTATATGAGTCATATGATGCTATTTGCATGGAATGGCTTCACACCTCTCACCTGTGATTAATGCCACACTTAACCTTCATATGTAGGACAGGGGGTACCTGATGGAAACTGCTAGTTTGTGTCTATTGTAAATTCCCAAAGGTTGTGCCATAAAAGGTCCATAGCACAGCCGGGCCTGTCCTCTTCAGCCAATAGCTGACAGCCTTCACTTACTTTAATTAGTTGATAGCAGCGTCTATTTGCAAGATAAAACGGCAGTTACCAGAAGCTCAGTATTTCCTCCCTGGACGTTCTGATTCCATAGCCATCTCCTGTAGTATTTTCATGACAGCAGGTGCCCTGGGGTTGTGGGTGGGGGGGGCGGTTGGGGCCGAGGGGGGTAGGAACCTTCCAAGAATTCCATCAAGATAGACCATCCCTGTCGGTGTGTGTTGATTTGCAGTTTGCAGAGATAACATCAGGCTCCTGTGGGTTAAAGAGATTCCACCACCCCCCCACAAAATCCCTGTTCACAAACGATTCAGGAGCTACAGTGCACAGCCATTTAACAACAGGTTCTGGTTAAACGGCCTCCTTCAATTCTACCTAATGTGACTTGACCTCCCCCAGTCCAGTCCACATATATTGCCTGAGGTGAGGTTGCTACTACAATGGCTTTTCAGTTCGGCTACTGACGTCTAGTGGAAGAGCTGAGTCGAGCACCACGTCCTGTGGAGATGTGAGGGGGAGGAAGTAGCACACGCTCTACCTTTGTTGTGGCTCAGAGATTTATCAAGGCCGCGCCAAGAATTGAAAGAGAAATCGAAAAGGCTTTGGGTAACATTTCCAGGTATTGTGCCCCTCCCATTCTGAGAACTGGGGGCTTGTGTGGGCTCAACCCAGGGGCGTAACCTCCTGCTGGGGGTTGGGTTTTGAGTGGGGTGAGGGGTGCAGCTGTGTCCAGGCCCACGAGAGTGGTGGGGGAATGAATAAATTCCTATGAAACCAAACTTTTGCATATTAACGTATGTATGCAACAGTTTTGCATGTCAAGAAAGAAGTGACACCCCTCACCCAAATTAAACTTCCAAACTTACCCCCCAACCAAGTCCAACTCAGGGACAGGAGGATCATACTAAGCCAAAACAGACCATGTCCTTCCCAGGCTGTGTTTGTCCTTCTCATTCAAGTAGAATATCACTTAAAAGACAAGTAGAAATGTACAGCTGTGATTTTTTTTTTTGGTACCCTTTATAATTTGTCCTTTCTTTAACTCCCTGCACCTTCAAGAACTCTGTTTATTGTACAATTTCATAAAAATAGAAAATATGAAAATATGACAAAATACTAAAACCTTGATAAAATACAGAGTCGGATACGTCTCTAAATAAGCTATCGTGTTGAGCTGAAAAGAACATTTTTGACTTGATCTAATACAGAACGCAACGATGCCACTGAAATATAAATATATAGCATGAGTTATTTGAAGAGAATTTGTCAGTGTGCCACTGAACAACAAATGTATCCACGGCTTGATAGATTTATGAGTTTCTAATGTTTCGAATTTTCTAACTCTTCCAGGTGGCCCATGTCATGTAGTAAACAATTTTTGCTAAAGGTTACTGTAAATAATGTTTTATTGATCTCTACAGTTAGTTATGTTGTGTACATCTAAAAACCACAGGAATGACACATTTGTGTGTCTTTAATGCAGCTGCCAAAAGAAAACACTTTGTTGAGGTTTTCATCCCATGTAAACATAAATGTTGCTTCAAAGTCTTAGAAAACCTTGTTTATCGGTAGTCTTTGATTCCAAACCTGGATGTCCTCAAGGTATACCGGTGTTTGTTGTCGCTCAGAGGTTGACGACCAGTTAAAACACCTGATTACATAGTTAATTCACCCCTACTGGTTTCTTGGTTCTGGACTGGCTTTGGAATTTCAGGTGCAAAGAAACACCAGCTTATACTGTGGTCTTCCTATTCAAGGCCTGAAGATCAATGCTTTACATGGTGTGTTGGGTAGGTGGTTGGAAAAAGTGTCTGGCTTTTGTCTTTTAATGTTGAAATCTTCCATCTTGCCTCCACTTTTAAACAAATTTGAGCAACACTTCTTTCCCTGATGATTTGAAATTTCCATTCATTTTAGTGAGCCTATTGGCTGAAACTTCCTCTGTCGGCTTGGTAGACCTCTCACTGCTTCTTCTAACTCTGCCTTCAGCCAGTTAGTCTGTGCACTCTTTTTATTATGTAAGAGTAGATTCACTCTCGGTTAGAGAAGACACACTGCGGTTTACCTGAATGAATTAGAGCTACGCCAACACAATGACAGAGGGACAAACTGGCCAACAGTAACATTTCCCTGGGTGATGCATTTTTCTGTGGTCGGGATTTCATAGCAGACCTTCTGAAGTGTCCCTACACTAAAAAGAGATGGTTTTCACAGGACACGTCACATGATAGCCAAAAATGTCCACTGCAAATCATCGTCTGTTTCAACACAGTGGTAACATGCATAATGAATGCTACCACACAACAGAGCAGCAGTTTGCTTTATGCTCAGCACAAGATTTCTGTTCTCAATTTTTTTCAGCAGTGACATTGCCAGACCAATGTGATTCTCGGCCTGACATTCATAAATCCAAGTCAAAGCTAAAGAGCAGAAAATTCTTCTGTTTCAGTGACGAAGGTGTTTGTTGCGGCTGAAGACTTTGATCTTCGGATGAAAAACACGGACCCTAAAGATGATGCTATTTTTCTGTTCGGGGGGCCCTTCGCTCCTCTCACTTCGTTAGTCACCTTTCCGTTCTGACTGCACCTCTCACCTATTCCACGGTCACTAAAAAGACCATGGGTGGAGCACTACATAGGAAGTACAGCACTGCAGTGTTTGAAGGAGGCTATGGAGTGTTTGACAAACCACATAAAATAACAAATACTTAGGTACAGGCCACATGTTTCCTGTTTTGATAGTTTGGGTGAAAAAAATGCACAGCGCAGCTCCAAATATAGGGTTCCGACCTGGGCTGGAAGACAATTTACGTGAAGTTAGAAAACCACGAATGAAAGCTAACCCACAGAAATATAAACAGCTGAAAAGTCCTCAAAAACACCAAGACAGCCTTTGTCTCGTAGTGATGATGTCATTTTTCCTACTCACCACTGAGTTTATGTATTTACCTGACCTGATCTCTATGGTACAGTGCATCATCTTAGGTACCCCTAAAAACCCATGACGCTCCATTCTTACAGCTCTTACTATAAGGTTAAGGTTTGTGTATCTGGCTGCCTTCTGCTATAGAACATCCAAGCCAACCTGGAAACTTGTGTAACAAAAGGTAAAGGTTATGTCAATTTGGTTGTTGAAACCACTAATGTATGGAAGACTTACTTTTCACCTGTTACCACAAAAATGTAGCAAACGCCTCTTCACATGCATACCTTCAAATTTCACACAGGTGAGTCGACTTAAAAGTGAGTGTCCCAAAACCAGTGAAATTACCAGACAATAGGAAAGGCATCTTGGACAGGTCACCACACGTGGAACCATTTCCATGGCGATCACAGCCTGATGCCGATACTTCTGCTGATGCATACCTGGAGCTGGCTGGATCGGGTTTGAGCGAAAGGCCGAAATCTCAAAGGGGGACAGAGTTTTCGCGATAATGTATGTGACAGTTTACAGATTTACTCATTTAAAAATCACGCTAAGCTGAGTGACTAAGACAAAGCGTTGCGTTGACTCACTTTGAGAGATAAAGCGAGAAGAGAGGTAGTATAAGCCCTTGAGGTTTTTGGTGAGGTTTTTACTTGTCATACTGCTGTCAAAGGATGTTAAACTAAAATTATAAATCATCTTGGTTTTTCACCGTAGAACAGCTTGAGTCACATTCTTCTCTGTAACGAAATAGCTGTCATACCCTTCGCTGACTTACTTGTTCCTTAATACAATGGCATTTCTTTATTATTTTACAGTAATCTCCTATTTTTTACAGGTACATCTTCATACCATTGCAAATAAGTCTCCATTAATGTTACTGTACCTGTCTCTAATTTTACTGTAACTTATTCCAAGTATAAGTTATTGTGCAAGATGCTAAATGCTATGTGACCATGGTGCACATTTCTGGAATTCAATATACAGATTAATGCAAAGCAAGTTTTGTACTGCTTGTTCCAACACCAATTAGGAGGTACAGACAAGCAAGGGAAATCTAAACCTTGACTGAAAGAGATTGACAAACATCTCGGTCATAAATACCTCGGCAGGCTCCTTGTTAACTTACCTTCTGCATCTAAACCTGCCTTTGATTTATCACTTGATCCTCTCCAGGACTTTGCCCTTTGACCTCAGTTTGGGGCATGTTTGCATATGCACCTATAGATTTCGAATGGAATTAATCTCAATTGCTTTTGAATGTGTATGAAAAGCTTTTGACTCTGCAGCGGTGGTACAGACACCTACCGGATGGCAAAAGTTGCTTCAACCTGGCCACTTGCCTCCAAGAACCACCATTGTTATATAAAAGCCCGGAAAGAGCTGATGGAGGTGCCGCAATTTTTCCAATCTGTGGTTGTCCTTCTAGCATGCGGTAGGACCGCCATTTGCGATGTCGTAAATACTCATTGCCCTACCACTAGCTCAATGCACAGGGCAAGAGATGCTCTGACTTTATCTCCCTGCAGGACCTATTTTTGCTTGTGGTTCAGGGCCAGCCCTGAATACATGAGTAAAAAGCCCACAAGCCAATGTTGCAGACATACCTTGATCATCTGTGCCCATGAGCAAAGAGATAACAACACAATACAAAAATAAATACAATAAAACAGGATGTCATTGCTCTGAATGTGTATTCACTTCTCCAGAAAGACACTCAGAATAGACTACATTAAGGCTAAGACTCCTCTGGTCTTTGAGAGTCATACTTTGGGAGAATGCAGTGAAAATACCCTCTTTCGTGTCAACGTCAGACCACACTGAACTGTGGATCTGACATAACCTTATACACACAGTAACATTTCTGATGTTATGATGTTGAGAGGACAAAACTTCTTTTTTCCTCTGGTTCCCTATCTCTTTTTAGAGCAACTTCCTTTCCAGTCCATATGACTTTATGCGTTGCTATGTTATGTAGATAAATAGTCTTTCATTATTTGTCTGTCGCAAATTAAAATACTCTTGATGTGGCTCATATGTGACTTGTTACAGTAGCGTTATTGCCAGTTCGAGCCCCAACTCGGTCGTTAGTACAGAACCCAACTGGCTCATCCCTACAGCAGGAGGGTGGCTTGAAGTCGACTGGGTTTCCTCGAGATTACTACTACATTAGTGCAACTGCAGTTTAGCATAACTTATGACTTGGTTTGTATCACAAGGCTTCAGGTTTAATTCTCAGATGGGGCGTAGCCCAAGTAGCAAGGTACCTCACCTGAATTTCTTCTGTAAATGTCCAGCCATATAGATGGATAGTGCATAAGACCGTAAGCTCTGTAAATCGCTCTGGATAAAAACATCTGCTACATGACTTTTATGTAATGTAGTGCCTTCCCAAGATGCACCTGGCACCCATATGCAACCAGTTGTCATCAGTAAGAAACACAACCATCTTCCAGTTGGCACTAGCTCTGTTTTAGTGCTGTGTGGTCCGTGAAAAGTAGATACTGACTTTAGGACAAGTGGGCACACAAGCTGCAGTGATCCACTTGCTTTAACTCCAGAAGCACAATTAGTAATTCCACGCTGTGAATCTACTTTACCAGGCAGCTGTTAGCAAAGAAAACTCATGGGTCATGGTGCAGAATGAAATATAATAACACAATGTTTAACTACCAACCCATAATTTGAATTATATTAACTCATTGTGAATCCAAGATTCACCACAGCTGCAGTTGTCCTCCTTTCCCTAGATGTTGTAATTTCTGTAAATCCTGAAAGCCCCTAACATGCTGCAATGAAAACAAATTCCACAAACCTGGTTGCATGGTAATAAAAGTCTCTTGTGTCTTGCAGCTAGCCCAGGCCCTCACACAACTATGATAGGCAGAGATTCTATATGATTATTCTCTTTTCCAAAAATAGTTTATTTATTTATCTCTGATACTGTAGATAGAGATATATTTGAACATGATGAGACCATATTTATTGCAGGAAAGAGGAAAGGTTGAGTTCCCTGGTTTCTCCATTTTAAATATGCATTTTTTGATTGATGTTTATTCAACCAGGAAGTCTCTTGGGATTAAAAATTTCCTTCGCAAGATCGACTTGGATGACGACATATGTGTTCTTAGCCCAGTGAATTCACAATGTCACCTCTAAAAAAAGCTCTCTGTCTCTCTCTCAATCTCTCTCTTTCTCTCTCAATCTCTCTCGCTCCACCAAGCCTCGTAAACACCACCTGTTGCATCTATTACCCTGCTTGATGGAGGCGCCCCATCCAGTCCATTCATTCATTCTTAGAAGCCAATTGAGTTCTTCGAAACCCAGCCTCTTGTCCACCAGGGGCCCCCTGGGGGCATTTTCCTCTGTTCCTACACAGAAACTCAGTTCTCATTAGTTCTTACATAATATGGCCATACCATTACCTGAACATGTTCTCTTCTGCAGGTCATTCAAATCTTCAAAACACTCCTGGAAAACTGTTTATTCTTTAATTACTTACTATTAAATAGTTAAATAATAAATTTAAATAAATTATTTACTATTTGGTAAAAACTCAAATGTTATACATAGTGAATGAGAAACAATTCATAATTTGAATCTGTGGAAACATATGGTTGACTCCAGAATTATTTTCACCCTTATTAAAGTTGAACACATAGGCTGTGAAAGATTAACTACTAATTTGTCATATTCTGTGCTCAAAATTATTGGCACCCTTTACATTTAATAAAAGCAAAGCCGTTCATTTAGTCAATTACACGTCCCATCATGCACTCAGGTAAAAAAAAAACATCATCGCAGCTACATTACATTACAGACATTTACCAGACTCTCTTATCCAGAGCGACTTACAGCACAAAGTTCATTTATTTCAGGACAAGGGTGTAAATGTACTAGATGGGTAAAAGTCTCAAGTGCCAGAAGAGTTAGCATGGACTAAACCCTGTGGATGACCTGTTGAAAGACAAGCTCAGAATGGCATACATTTTAATGCTCAAGGTTTGCAACAAAGTCTGCCAATTGTACTGATCTTTTATAAGTAAGAAATAAATGGTGGGTGCTTTTGGGAATGTAACTTTTTTTTCAAGACAAAAAGACAACCCACTATCTGGTTATTGGCATTTTAGCACATTTTCCACACTGAGTTTGGTCAGACCTCTTTGGTTGTTGTAGTAGAACATAGAGGGATTCTGGGAAGACATAGAGATTCATGCTTCATGAATTTGCAGGAATTTGTAAGAGTTCTCCAAGTGGAAACTGAAGCACAGAGAGGTCATGCATCAAGACAATGACTAAAAACACTCAATCAAGTCTGCATGAGAATGCTATAATTACAGATAGTTGAAGTTTTGGAATAAACTAGTCAACATCTAGACCAAAACTCCATTGTGGTGTTGTGGCAGGACCTAAAGAGAACAGTTCATGCTCTAAAACCGAGTTTTGTGTGGAGGAATGGGCCCGAATTCCTCCATGGCCCTAAGAGAGACTGATTTATAGTGATGGACATCGTTTGAACATTTTTGGGCCTGGTTATGGTTCCAGTTCCTAATTTCAGTTACAGTTCCAAGTTAACACTTTCTTTTGGAACCTACGAAATAAATACAATTCCACATAATATATAGGACAAATTGGTTATATCCTGTCATCTTTTCTTTTTTCCACATTTGATATCGTCTTTTGTTATCGGATGTTTCCAATTTTGCCAGCAAGATTCCTTCAGTACCTCTTCTGACCCGAAAATTGGAACCCGCCCATTCTGATCAAGAACTACCTGGGGATTTTTGTTCCAGTCATTTCTGATAAAAGTGGTGTAAATAGCTATTAAATCTACAGGGACCATCACCGTTTCACTCTGGGGTATTGGGTGTTACATAACTTGATTTAATTAATCAGTGAACGATAAATCAAAAATTGTATTATTTGTTCACTCCAGTTTGCTGTTATTTGATATTAGGGTTTGGTGGAATTTGTGATAACATGGAGGTGACAAAACAATGCATGATTACATTATTGAAATTTAGGCAAGGGGACAAATACCTTTTCACAGTATTGTACGTTGCATTGTATTTTTCAGCCTAATGTGTGAGAGAGGCAAACAACGGCAGCTATGAAATCCGATCCCAGGGTTAGTCACCAGGGAACAGGAGAGTCGGGATCTTGTGGTGGGAAGCTGGGATGGGTGTTGCGTTCCTGGGTAGGAGGGGGGGCATGTCAGCGCTCGGGTAGCTCACGCCCACGCATGTCCTTCAAAGCAATACGTCTGTCGTCTGCAGAGCCAACGTTCTCCGCATCCGTATCCTGGTTTCGCAGAATAATTAAGCGCAGAGAAAACGGTGCTGTCCAGACAAGTGGAAGCGCGCATCGAAACCAAGCCCGTGATTCACAGGGTTGCCGGTTCCTGGATAACAATATGAGGATGAACCAATTGAATTAAAAATCTCCCCCTCTCTCTCTTCCACTTATTTATTTATTCCTCAAAACTAATAGGTTTTCCAGGCCTGAGCCTTTTGCATAGAGACGTGCAAACGGTATATCATTCGGCAGTAATGTATATGCCTGACGCTAGAGGAAACCTCACCATGAATTGTTTAGCAGGTCATTGCACTGTGTTTCTTAGCACTGAATCACTTCCCCCAATTGCATTTTACTCAATAGGACTGGAAGTCATTTGAAACTGAAAACTTGGCAGATGGAGAAACGCGAATATTAGCACCGTCGCATCCTCCTCCATTCCACAGGAAGACAGTAAATGTTGAATTTTGTCACCGTAGGTGCCCTGAATACATAAAGGTGTGTTAATTCTCTCTCTCTCTCTGCCGGTTTGTAAACTGCCCCCACCTCCACCCCCACCCCCCAACCCCCGCCCACCTTCCCCAAACTCGTCCCGCCTCCACAAACGCATACTTCCACACCTTCCTTAAGTACACTATCCCTTATCTTTCACCTGCGGGGGAACAGTGAAATCTCAAACCGTTGCTCCTTGCATAAGGAGAAGTGGGGGGGTACTTTTAACTGCTATCATCCAAGCGTGACTCACTTTCATTTCCTCAATCTGGTCATTGTTCCTCCCCCTTTCCCCCCCTAGAGTTTAAACACTTTTATTTTATTTACGACCGTAAATGACGCTAAAAGAGAGGCGATCGAGAGTGTCTACGCTCTGTGTCTTTTGTGTCACCAACTGCCACGTCCTGCCGGTCTTGACGCGGGGCGCTTTTGGGAAAAGCTGATGACCGCCGCAGCGCCTTCTGTGATGTGACATATCCTCAGGAGAATTACGACAGCATTTGTTGCATCTTGGCTCCTGAACGTTAGGTCAGCTGCTGGTGGCAGGAAGTAAAAAACTAGAACCTGGAAACAAAAGACACAGAGGTAGTCTCGGGATTGGGCAACCAAGTAATGGTCGACTGTTGCACAGGGCCCCGGTTGTATATCCTCGTTCCACTACAGAGACAATATGCACAGATACTAATCTCCTCCAGTGACCTTCTTTGCCAGCTTGAAACCTAAGTCCTATTACAGAAACACAAAGGAGAAAGCATGCAGATAAAGCAACAGTGTGAACGAGGCTCTGAATCCACCTATTTGGTATGTAAATACCTCAGACCGTTAGCCAGACTGAATCTACATTTCAGTGTCAGTCTAGAACGCATAGCTCAAGGAACATACGTCTGAAAAGGCCTTTGGCTTCAACTTCCATTGATACCGAGCAAATTTAAAACCATGTGATTGTTCAGAGATCTGAACCCATGACGCAAGGTCATAATTTATTAAGAGCTTAATCCTGTGTATCCCTGCTCTGTAGTGACTCAAAGTTAATATGTTCAGTGATGTGACTGAACATGCTTTTGGATATCCGCCCCTATCCTGGTCAGGTGTGGCTTAGTGGTGGCTTGTGTTTGTTTAGAAGTTTAGGTTAATGCTCACAGTTCTTTGAAAGCTGATTTTTTTCTCATACAGAAGCATACCTTCACCATTGCCATTCTGCTTTTGCAATTCTCTGTCCCATTCTTCATGAGGTTGGGAGCAAATGGGTTTTTGTTTTTTTTAAATTACCCATAATTTTTGAATACTTCTTTATTTACCTTCAATCAATAATTATCATGTATTTGAGATTCGCAAAATGTGTTTCTTAAAATGCAAAATACACTTGATTATTTTCAAGTTTAGGTTGTGACCAGTTTCTTTTCTTGCAATTGTACATGTGCAATTGCTTTATCTGGTTTAATTTTTCAAACCTCAAATATTTGAATAAGAGGCTATCGCTAATCAGTCATACCTTTCTGATTTATTGTGCCTATTTGCCATTGGGTACAATGCTAAAATTCCCAAACACAGAGGACTTATGCAAAAAAGTCTCTCCCCCTGCACATTCAAGAAAATACTGACTCTTTGAACTTAGACAGCAATACGCATGGACTACATACATAGTCAGTCTTTGACTGTAAATTAGTATAGATCACAAAAAATGGATGGGGTTAAGAAAAATGGAGAGATGGGGCAGTTATACTAAGGGTGCTCTATAACAGCCTGTGATACAAAGAAAGATCGAAAGGTCATTGGACAATTGTACAAGTGCAAAAAACCTACTGGGGAATTCCTCTTGTGTGTTTTCATGAGGCTGAAGTGTGTGTACATTACTTGGTTTCTCTGTCACTTGTGTGGGGTGGGCGGAGTTTCCCCTGTCGCATGTCACTCCCACATCAACTTTACCCCAGTTAAAAGCCAGTCATTTTATAATAAAATTAGCATGTATTTTGTGACACTTTCACATGTTTTTGGGCCCTTTTTTGGTTTCTCTGTCACTTGCGTGGGTGTAGACCGACTCTCCCCTGTCACATGTCACTCCCACATCCACGTTACCTCAATTAAACCTCACTTTCACACCGTTTTGGCCTTTAAGTATAAATCTAAAAAAAAAGGGTCGCGATTAAAACTGAATAAAAATTCAAGAATCAGGATAGGACATGGCTACACTGCTTATCTTACATTTTATGAGAACAAAAAACAGAACTATAGGGTTAAAAAAAAGGGCGAGAGAGTCACTGAGTTTATTGTTGTTAAACCACCTCAGAATTCATTAGAAGTGAACCACAAGAGCCACGACCAACTCTGAAAGGAAGCAGGGCAGCACAACACTGCGCCCGCGTAACTATTTAGCAAAACTTGCAGCGCCACTATAGAAGTCTCATACCTCCTGTCACTTTTTCCCTGATGTATTGGAGTTTGTACAAGTCAAACCTGTGTTGTGTTTTTTAAGACTGAAGGTGAAAACCCCCTGTGGTTTCTTTTTTTATTTTGGTGTTGTTGTTGTTGCTGTTTATTTGGTCACCACCGCTGCCCCCCACCCCAAACCCCCTCTTAACCCCACTCTACGTTCGCAACCATGTGTTTTAAGAAACAAACCGAGTGCTCGAATAACAGTGGCGAACGTCTGACGGAGTGCCGCTGCTATGAAAACAAATGTGTCTGAGTGAATGAGTTTGGCAGCCACTGTTTTCCTAGGGGCTGTCCGTTTCAACAGCTGGGTTGACAAATGGAGCGCTGAGTGGTCTTCCCTTCTTCCATCACATCACCAGCTCGCCGTCTCTGCGAGGAGGGGTGATTCACACCTTTTCATTTGCACTCCTTTTTCAATGCATATGAAGAACAAGTGTTTGTCTATGACAGAATACACATTTACGACAGACTTCCTTTAAACGCAAATGTGGAAGCCTGCGAGCCCATGTTTAAGTAGACGCCATCCATGATGTAAGTGTATTGGTTCGTTTCAGACGCCGCAATGCTCCCGTCCAGACACTGTAAGAAAAAAGAGCACTGCAGTAAAGACAGAAGGCTGCATTCTAAGAACAGAGCGCAAAACCTCTGCGGCCGCAAGTTTTAATCCATATGAACCGAGAGACAACGGATGAAACGTGCGCAGTGTGTCTTGCGTCAATCAGCTGTTGCATTTCAGATTTACTTTGCAAACTCTTGAGGGGTTTGCAGAATGTACGGCTTGGCCGAGAAAGAGTTTGCAACTGGAGCTAAGGCTTGTCACTTGCGTTCATTCCAAAAAAAAACACGACTGCGAGGATTAGGATTAGACTAGAAGCGTGCAAATCGTCCAGGTTGGGTCAGCGAAGGCCACACTTAAGGGTTCAGGAGGGAAAAATCACAATGGAGGCAAACCGATACTGGGTAGACACATATTTTAATCGGTTCTCGGGATGAATCCTGACCTGGGTTTGATCTATGCTGCATGGTAAGAGAAGAACAATGCGCTGAGCATATACGCTCCACCTCCTGACAATACAGGTGCTACATCATGATGAAGTCCATTGTGTGCCGGTGTAGGAGAATGCAGCGCTGAGAGGGTCCCTCATTAAGATTGTGAATGGGTCACTCGACGTGCCTGACGTCTCCAACCCTTCTCGACGGTCTTTGAAGTCTGACAACGACAATGAGTAGCCCATCGGCGCGCACCCCACCTTAAGTCCTCCCTGGCTGTCCCCGTTGAGGGCGACCCCAGAGTTTTCCACCCCCAATCCCCTGGTGACGTGACCTCCCCCGACACGCGGCCCACCGCCGTGACCTCCCCGAACAGGTTCACGGCATCAATGAGGCCCCCGTCCGAATTCAGATGGGAAAACGGGTAGAGAGACGGCGGAACATTTCCAAAGACAGCCCTGCTGGAACTGGAGCCGCTCTGGTCTCGGAGGGGAACTCCGAGGTTTGAAATAACGCCTGCGATGCTCGATTTTGATTTGATTTACAGCCCTGTCACGATCTGGAGGTTCAAAAATAAGCCATTTCTGCAATTCTGTTCATCCATTTTTTTTCAGGGAAAACAAGACACAATTTTCAATAGTACATTCCTTTTAAATTCTATGAGTCGTTCTTTTCACATATCAAATTAAGCACAGCTCAGATCCTCACAATGTCTTCATGAGTATTCCATATGCTTACTTGACTCTCCACAAGTTAACCTTGTGCTCCCTAAGGAATATCAGTAATGAGAACAGTCTAAAAACAAGTTTTGGTATTATCAAGTGGATAATATCATCTACTACCTATCTCTCCATGGCTTTATGGGAAATTTGCATGAAATCCTGTATTTGAGTAATTATTATTCTAATCTGTTACTCTTTTGTAAACATTATCTATTCACTATGCTCCTCTTTTCAAAAGATCAGTGGGTGTTTTTGTGATCGTCACCAGGACAGGTCATCTCAAAGATACAAACAAAGGTATTTACATTTAAATTGAGGCCTTTTGGCAGATGCTCGTATCCAGAGCAAATCACAAAAGCGAATTCAATAAGCTAGGACAACAAGCAGAGACAATACCATGTTGTCATTCCCGCAACCAACTAAAATTGATATGAGCGCAACCTAACTTAAGTATCCTTTAATGCTTTTAGTAGGAGCTAGCGGGGAAATAGTTGCATTAGTTTGAGAGTATAGGGATAGGTGGATGTGTTGATGTTGTAGGACCAGATGTAATTTAAATAGATGTATTTTCAATTTGCAGCAGAAGGTGTGAAGAGATTCTGCTGTCCTTGTTGAGACAGGAAGATCATTCCACCAACATAGTTATCATAATCAGATATTATAATCAATGTAATTTTATATTGACATATTAGTGTTTGTATATTGATATGTTTTGTGAGAATGGCGAAATATTGTATCTTATTGAATATTAAATATTTGCTTTATAATGATATGCAGTTATTTTTCTTCTTTGTCTCTTGCAAATAAAGAGCTGTACAAATTGAATCAGTAACTAATAGTATCTTCAAATTATTACTCATTGTTCGGTAAATAACAAGATGATCGGCTGATAACAAAGTGAAAATGGTAAAAACCAGTTTAGAACTGTTTAAAGAGGAAAGCACAGTCACACACTCAATGCAATGTTACATGGCCATTAAGTAAAGTTCCCTTGATATGTGGATTTGTTTTCTGGTAGTTTGTCAATCACCTCAAGACACTATATTGACTCAGAGCTCACTTGGGTTTTGAGAAACCAAAGACTTAGAAGAAATCGAAGGTCTTGACAAAGGATACATTTTAGAGTCTATTTTGAAGTACTGGGGGGGAAATGCTTAAGATAAACCAAATTAGCATGAAAATTCAGTTCATTTTAAGTGTGGAAGGATTCTTTCCTTCAAAACCCCTGCTCTTGCTGGCTTTCTACTCTTTGTATCCCTTAATCCACACCTCCTGTAGTGCAACTGGCTATTGACGCTTGTCTTTTGCTAACCAACCAGACCAGAGGCAGCAAATCCCATCCACAACAGTAAAAGATGCGACGCATTCACTTCTTAGTCTGCACTGTCTGCCTGAAAAAAAGCTAGCAGTTCACCTACTGCTCTGTACCTATAGGCATTTCTTCTTGGATTGATTGCATTGCCCAAACCATCGCTATCAAGAGCATTTCAGCAGAACACAAAACAAAAACATTGTCCATACAGATTTCTGTACTCTGTATGAATCTTTATAAACATGGTTGTTTTTATTGGAATGTTGATATCTGCTGGACTGGGGCGGAAGGGAGACTTCCCATTTATGTAACTGAAGGAAAAAGCCCTTGTATTGTGTTGTAGGTGTTGGGACTCTACAAGTCCCCGAAATTCACCCTCACACTGATAACCACAAAGACGCTAAATGAGCCTGTTCCCGACAAGACAATTTTGGCTTTGTCAGCATTAGGCATGGAAGGAATCCCCGAATTCCAGTGAGGAATTCAATTTCAGACTAATAGAAGCCAGTTTAAACCTCAGAACACACTGTTCTCTGAATTCCTCCTGTGATTCAGATCTGTTTTAACACATTTCTCAAGCCTTGGCACTGAAGACTAACTGAAACAGTCACAAAACTTTTTTTTAAGTAATGCCATGACTTTTTTTTTTTTAATCACAACAGCTGGCAATGATTCACTTCCTGTTTTCTGCTTTTCCTGCCCCAAGGTAAACTAAGGTCATAATTACAATACTCGGGGTATCAAGTATCAAACTCTCTGATGTTCATCGAGCGACTTTTCGTCGAAAACGTTATCGGCGATAGTAACTCTGCCGGTCGTGAAATGAGATCAGCGCTAAGAGGGGAACAACATGGCCCTTCTTGAAGTAAAATTTTATGTAAATAGTATTTTCCAGTGGAAACAGCTCGTTAAACTGTTTGCCCTCTGCAAAACCTCAGATCCAGCCCAGCCAATTTCCATACGGGAAATCACATTCCAAAAGCTCCGTACGGAGAGTGTTTGCATTTCAGTTACGCAGAACTGTGCCCTTGGACTTTGTGCAGTTTGCATAGCAATTAAAACACACCGCAAAAATAGTCTAATTGCACGTTTTTGCTGACAGGGTTGCCTTTTACTGTTTTAATGTAGTATCTTAGGCACAACAGTGCATAAAATGCGTTCCACCCATCCTCGGTTTACTGGAAGCGTGTTAAGATTTTGCATTTTTTTTTCTCTGGGAGAAGGTTGCTCAGTTTCCTGTTCCTTTTGAGTCAGGACTCAATCAGTAATTGACTTACGAGCGTATGGTGGTGTTGGTTTTTGTTTGTTTGTTTGTTTGTTTCTTCACCGCTTGGTAAGCCCAACAGCTGCATAAACTGACTCAACAAACTGCGTTTTTACAGAAAACACTTAGATTGTTTTAAGCTGCAGTTCAGCAGGAACGTTGACTTAACTCGGGCATGGTTTCTGCGCTTAGTCTTTGCAAACAGACTGAGAAGACTGAAAGAAATCTCAGAACAGATGAATGATCGGGTGATAAAAGGTCTTGCGTTTCTAAGTGGTGGTTTATCCTAATGCAAAATGGCTAGCGATGGGTGCTACGTGTCTTATGAGCTTCTTACCCTTCATTAAGTACTAGGAAATCAAGTGATGAAAGGCACTATATAAAATGCAGAACATCATCGATAAACATCTCTGTATCTGTATGTTTGTAGTGTTGGCTTCAATTTTCTTAAAAGAGGACTTGTGTCGTTGAGTGAGAATCCAGTAAAATGGAAAACATTCAGCTGTTCCTTGGAAATTCTTTATAGATCTGCCAACCCTCCAAAAAGGAAACATAGTCATTTATGCTCTGAAACAGCCGGTGATGTAGATGGTTTCTATGCAGTGATCTGCTGAATATTTGTTCTATAATACAATATGTGATAGTGAGAGTGAAGAGCATTTGGAAGGAGCATGTTTGATTGGAAGCTATTTATTGAGGTATGGGAGCCCTTTGAAGACACTCCTTTCGAAATATTTCGTGATAAATTGTCAATGTATTCAGTTTTTATCTCTTTGCCATCTGTTTGAAAGTTCTTTGACAATGCATGAAAACATGAAATAAATAAAAAAATAAAAATTTCTTTATGAATGAATACTGCAGCATAAACACCTGTGGGTGCTTCACAGGACGTGAACACACACACACACACACTCACACCACAACCCATCCACATGCCAGTACCATGACACATGCAGATAACTGATCTGTCATTACCCCATAACCTCTCATTACTAACACTTTACGGCAAGGTTTACACACTCCCTGACTTCCTTATCCTGTACATGCTCTCTCACACACACACACACACACACACACACACACACACACACACTTGTGCCTAAACGTTAATCTGTCATATCGGCCTTTTGTTGAGATTTCATGCTCTGCGCCGCCCAGCTGTCTCCTGTCACTCTGCGGCCGATTTCACGCTGCGTTCCCTTTCTAAGGTCCCCCACATGTGCTGCCCCCAGTCACCCCGCGCCAGGACCTCATAAAACTAACACTGTTCGCTACGGAAGGGCCTGTGCGTCCGCCGTCACATGATGAGGAGAACACAACGGGTCGTAAAACCCGAGCTAAAACAAACGTCATGTGTCCCGCTGGCAGAGGTCTGGAAATCGAGTAACGTTGCGTTGAAGCACTTCAACGTCGATTTTGTTATTGGCCCAGCTGGTTATTGGATTGCGGTCAATGCTTACAGAAGCTCACACGCAGATTTTCATTCCCGCTGATATGTTAGCTACTGTGTATTCAACATTTGCGCAAAAAACAATACAGTTATGCAGTGTCTACGATGCAAGAGTATAGTTGTTCAGAAGGGTTTCAGAGTTTGGCCCCAGTCACTGCTATCATGTGGGTTGCCTGCTGGTTGGACTGTCGCCTTGAGCACACACGCACGCACACACACACACACACAGACCTGGCACACTGACTGAACCAGGTGGTCTCTGGTGACACTAATGCAGACTTGCACTCCAATTGCATCATGCTGCGACTTCAACTTTCATGCTGACCCTTGCTCTGAAATCCCATCTCTTGGAATGGAATGCTCTTTCAACCTCTCAACTATCCAATAAACAGCCTGCAAAGGTTTAGCGCGCAATGCAACTTTACTAACGCCTTATCATCACATATATTTACACAATATCATACAGCATCCAAATTGAACATATCCTGTCCAGATACACTTCACAGCTTTTGAGCGATAAGTTATTGAAACACACTAATAAATATTAATGGTTCCCTGTGGAATTTCGACAGCGGAGCTTGGATCCGGCGGATTGAGTAATTGTTGACTAATCACATTGCTAAATTAAAGTTTCCTTCCGTTTGTAGTTGGGCATGTAAGACAATAGAACAGGTGTTCAGAATGAAGCGTAGTGAATTCAGAGCGGGAAAAAAAACGTGACCACTGCTATCCTATCAAATGCACTTTTCCCCTTTAGGGCAATACGCGTAAGACTACATGCAATTCAATTGTAACATAATTTACATTGCAAAATAAGTTTATTTGAATACGTTATGAGTATCCCTGTATTGGAGACACACAAACATGACTTTGGAATGTGCTGTATTCATTCTTAAATAGAATAGTGTATGCTTTGACAAAAATTAGGTCACTTTCGATTGAATTACACGTTTCCTTAAGGGAAGCAAGTGCATTTGACTGAATGTAGCCCACAGCATTCCTTACTGAGTGTTACATTCTCCTCAAAGGCTCACTGTAACAGAAAACTGCGATCAAGGTACCTTTATGAATTTCGGAACGAAAACTATTTGTGTGTTTAAAAAAAATGGCATGAGTTTCAAGGGCAAGTGCGATAACAACCTTTAAGGATTTAAATGATCCTGAACATGTATTTTAGAATTTGATAAAATCTTTGAGAGTGTTTTTTTTAAAACAGAAAAAAGCACATATATATACTCTGACGTGTTCACTTCATTTTATTGTGCCGTATAGATTAGCATATAGATTGATGCTGGATACAACAGTCAACAGATGTCATGAAGGACATTTTTTTTCCCTTCCTTGTTCATGCACACACACACACACACACACACACACACACACACACACACACACACACACCAGCACTTCGGTGTTGCGAAATGTTTCTTTTTTTCACACACTCTCAGAAATTTGAATATATTTGCATATGGGAAAGGCCTGAAGTTGTGGTTGGCGGTTGGCATAACCCTTAGTACCTGTTTCGTTACCAAACCTGCATTCCTGAAAATGAAGACCTTATCTGTATCCCCCAATGACACATTTATGTAACAACTTGCATTGGTGCAAGTCGAGAATTGTTTTCTTTTTTGCTTTTCTGAAAAAGACTGCCTACATAAAATGTCCTGACAGACCGTTGTGATAAAAGCCATCTTGGCCTGTCACTCTGCTGAGGTTCAAATTCACAGATACACACCTACTGAAAGGGAGAAACTGCTTACATCTTTGTCAGTTTGACTGCTCTCCACATTTTACTGTTTGTTGTCACCATTCATGGAACCATAGGAAAACAAGTTAAAAGGTTAGGTGTTAAGCAGAAGCTTGTATACAGAGCTTACATTTTTACCCACTCGTCATTTATACAGCTGGATATTTACTTGAGCTATCTAGGTTGAGTGCCACACTTATCAGTTCAGTGGCAGTACTCTGAGTGCCCATGTGATTAGAATGACAATGCACTGGGTGGGAATTGAACCTACAACCTCTGAGTTATAGCTACTACAGCTATGCACTTTTTCTTTTCCTCCATTGAAGCAATATGGTGAATTTTGCCCGGTCAAAGGTAAACTGAACCCTGCGTAGTTGGGGTGCTGGGGGGTGGGGGGGCGGGGTGCAGGACAGGACCTGGGGGTTCAGAGGAAACTGAAACCTTTCCGGTTCTGTCAGCTACGTCAGGTCTTCTCTGAAAAAGGCTGGAAAAGCTACAGACTGGTCTCCCTCCACCCACGATGGCCTTCCCCAGCACGGAGTCAGTTTGATGCTGCCCCGCTAGGAGACCGATGTTACGTTACGGCGAGCTAAAGGGCGCTGGAGCAGTAAGCTGCAACTGCCACCTGTCCCTGGTCACCTTGCTGTGTCTCAGTTTACTAATATCAGAACCCCGAAACTTCACCGGCCCCGCCCAACGTAACCATCGTCAGAGCAGCAGAACGAAGGCCTCTCCAAGACATGGGTGAAGAAACCTTTAAAAAGCTTTGAAAACCGAAAGTGTGACTCATAGCGCGCATTGAAGGCATGTTTGTGTGTGTGTGTGTGTGTGTGTGTGCGTCGGGGTTCCCCTTAGATCATGCACAGTGGAAATTCGTATCTGCAAAGCCAGCATGCAGAGCCTCCAACACAGATTGGCAAATGTGAAGAAATCACAGTGCGGCCCGCACAGATACGGACGTCACGGTCGATGGAACCACCCCGACCTGCCGACCTACAAAAACCCGCCCCCGTGACCTATGACACACGCAGTCCACCTATAAACTCCAACCTGATACCTATTACACTATGTGACACTACAGCCTAACATTTAATGTTAACACAAAAACATTTTCTCTGTTGACTCACCTTGGAAGAGGTTTCTGTGCATGTGCGTTTTCTGCAGTACTGAAAGAGCGTGCTTTCTGCAGAGCTGGCTGAATGGTGAAATGTACGGGGCTGCAAGCTGGCATGGTTTTATGGTCAGAATAACATTATCTATCTCTAAAATGCTTTCTAATTTCACAGACTCCATAACTGCCTCAAAGAACATTATACATTACATTATACATTATAGGCTTGTAGCAGATGCTTTTATCCAGAGCAACTTACAACACAAAGTGCATTTCTAGTGTGTTAAAGCGCTAGAAGGGTTAAAAGTCTCAAGTGCCAGAAGGGCTAGCATGGACTAAACCCTGTGGATGACCTGTTGAACAAACAAAAACGAAAAACCATTATTGATATCAACATTAATTATGAAATTTTATTATTATTTGTTAATACAAAATATATTCATTTAAACATATCAGTGAACGGATTTTGGATATAAAAATAATCTAGATGATCATATTATGTGAGCAATATCATTTTGAGCTGATTACATAAGTGCCCCATACACTATGAAAAAGTAGGAAAAATGATTTTTCAGCTAAAATTATCTTCCACCCCCGCTGAGAATACCATAACCATCAAAGCGAAAAGCTGGATATGCACGATTAGGCCCAGATTACCCCGAAATAGATCTTCTTTTTGAGTAGTTAGAGTTGTCGAATTTCTGAGAACAAGCGAGTGGAAATTTTCTCAGGGGAAACCCCCTAAGTGTGTGTGTTTAAAAATCTATCGCGATTTCTACCTCAGCTTGTATGTTCCCGAGCATAGTATCCCGTCACATGACTGTGGGACCATTGCAATCCGTCACCTTATTTCCACCACCTGCATGTTTTTTTTACCGACCCACCTGTGTTGTATTAATTATGTCATTGTTTCACCAGAAAAAAAAACCGAAAAACTCCGCACCGGCAAGTGTTCTGCACTTGATTGGATGTATGACAGTTTTCATGAGGGTGAGTGGGTAGTTTTCAACCCCTTTTAAAGTGGGAGTTTTTGGATATGATAAAAGAAACCTTCCATTCACATTTGAACCCCTACAATGACCCAGTTGGCAAAATGTAGAATAAAGCCCTAAAATATATGGAAATATGTATTTTAGGAGATGCAATTGTTTAAATATAATTGTTAGTCAGTCTAAGCACAAACAACATATCCTACATGCATACAATACTTATAAAGTTTCTTCCTCACCAACATATGGTGAGATCATTTTGGTCGTCACAGAAAAAAAAAAACAAACATACAATTTAAGCGTGTGTTTTAATTCAGACTGGTGTCTTTGCATATTTTTCAATGATTCATAGCTGAAGATTATCATTTTTATAATATGTGAAAATGTTTATTCTGTCCATTAAACACATTTGAAGCATAATTGATTTGAAAACCGACTTTAACGTAATATCTGTCTGGAAAATTTTGGGATGTGACCACTGGAGCCATGTAACTATGGCATAATATTAAAGTAGTATTGTTTTAAATAAACACAATAGCAATCTAGGTGTTGGTCTATGTGTCTTATTTTGACCACTAGTGGGCAATTTCTCTAATTACCTTGTTCTGTGATTAAAACTGCTTGAATCAGGACCAAAAGTGTCCTAGTCCCCAAAAGTTCAATAATACATACCTGGACAAAATATGCACCCCATTGTCCTCTAAAACATTAATTTTTTAGTTGTCAGAACAGGATTAATTACCAAATGTGACAAGAAGGTGATGAAAATGGAGTCAACATTGTTTATTATTCCATAAAACAAGGTCACCGTCTATCACCATATGAAAAAACAGCAACATGTTAGTCTTTTCTTAATATGAATCCTATAATGAATATGATCTGCATATGAATCAAGGTATCCATATGATGTCATGCTAAATTAATAAAGTTGGCAAGCGCGTGTTTTCAATGCAATGTAGTGCAGAACGTAGTTGTATCACTTTAATTATAATCAGCACTATATAGTTTGACAAATTCATCTCATTCATCCAGAGTAACAGAAGACACATGACTATATATATATGCATAAAATCATTTTCATCAATCGTACAATTACGATGGCATAAAAAATGCGGATCGCTGTTTTTCTGTTTCATTGGTGGCTTTTTAGCTGTTAGTGGGTTTCACCCTCCCCCCAGGTCTGCAGCGCAGAAGAGTCAGTTTACAGGAATGGAGGGTGGGCGTGGGGGTGGGGGGTGCCGTGGAAATGCAGCTTGCCCCTGTAATGTGTTGAATCACCAGCCAGTATGACTGAAGAGATCAACAAGAACTGAGGGTAGGTGTCAAAGAGGTGCCCATGTAGCATTTAGCACCTCTGCAACAGGTTAACAGGAAGTCCACACTCGCGCACACATGCTCTCACTCTCCCCCTTTGAATTTTTGGCTCCGGCTTCGTTTGCATCATTTCCTCTGCTTTGCAAGGTTCTACATTTAGTCGTACGGAGGCTCTTCAAGGCTCTAGGCTCTTCCTCACCCTCAATACAGTGCATTTGACACAGAAGGGGAATTAGACAGTTGTGCTCTGAAGCCGCAGAGGGCAGATTTTCAGTACTGTTCTGAAGGCTCAGTGACCCAAAGCTCACTTCTTCAGCTGTGGTCAGACGATGACTATGAAGAGGGAAAGGGGACTTGTGTGGTGCGCGCTCAGTCGGTTTCTAAATGAGCGCACGTTTCCGTTAGCGTACGCACATACGCTTCTCTGTCTCCCTTTTGGCTTTATGAATGACTGAGGACTGTAATGAAGTGGAAATATGCGTGGCTTCACTAAATGCGTGGGCTAAAAAAAGTGCCAGTGAAGCTACGTTGTGTGAGTGGCACCTACTTTATCAGAACCATGTGTCCATCCGGTGTGATTGACAAGACACTATTTACAGGACTGAAAGTCTCTAAAAGTATTCAGCCAAAGTTTCCTGGAAGTTGCATTTTAGTTCTTTTTGGTCCACTGCAGACACTGTCAGTATATCCTGCTTAGAAGGCACTGGTTGTCAGTGTAGTTATGTACCACACACAGGCTTTGCTTCTGCATATTCCCCTGGACTGACCTCTCTGGCTAATATTGCATCTGCAGTTTGCTTTTGAGCCGACTGCGCGTTAAGTATTATCCCTTGGAAGAAATGACTGCGCAGCTCGGATAGTGATATTCTAGGGGGGGTGTTCTGAAATTGGCCAAGTGAAAGGGCATTGGTGGTGGGAGGGGCCGACGAATGCGGAATTATGATTCCGAAATAAAAGATACAAGGACAAACAGGAGTAAAAACGAGACTCTTATAACTGTATACAGAGATGATGCGTGATTGTCATGTGATTGAAATATTTATTCCCTTCAAGGTTGCTGTGATGGCCAGTTTTTTAATGCTCTGGACGGCTATCAACCACAGCTGGCGGTGGGGCTTGCTCCTGTGACGTGTTTAATCACCAGCTAGAATTTGAATTCAGAACAGTCAGAATTCAATGCCACAACGCGGGATGCTTTCACACAGTGTCAGCGTAGGATAAGTAAAATGAAATAAAACATTGTTTAACTTAATGATACTGATACAATATTACAGTATTCTAATAACATTACTCATTTTACAGTATTATATAAGAGTAACTTATGCAGATACAGTCTCAGATACAACTTGGATTCATTATTCATTAGAATATTTCCATGGGACATAAGCCATGGATGAATGCAGTCGGGTAAAATCTTTCAGACTAAGTGTTTAGATTAAAGTTATTTTTGTCTGATATGAAATGATTCGTTAGTCTGTCACTTCTATATCGTGCAAGACAATGGACTAGCCCTACAGCATCTCGCCTGTCTTCAAAGGTTTTCCTTTCGGTGCAGTTTCACTGAATGGTGAAGTGAATGTCCTTAAAAGACTGAAGCGTTTTCGCCACCGTGAACACGGTCCCCAGCCGCAGCTCAAAGGCTTCATTTAAAAACCGCCGCGATAAGACCGAATTACTTTTCATAAAAATTCCCTCCTACTACCTTGAGGTGAACTGTGATGGAGAATCATACAGAAAGATAACTTTTGGTGAACAGGCATCAACACTTACTTAGGAAAGGGGAAGCCCCTGTTCTGTCATAAAGATGAACTGTGTTTGAACAAATTCAACCACAGATGGGCTCTGTCTCTCTCTGTCTCCTCATAACGTAAGTGGGTGACAGCAGGCTGGAAATTCTGCAAAACAGTCTCCACTTACAGTGTTATCTCTCAAGTGTTTTTTCGAGTTTTAATTTTCAGAAACCGAGAGGAAAAACACAAACCGTACCCTTTATGGTACAATCTTGACTAACGCTTGCTAAAAAGAAGATAGATTTCGAAGATGTGAAAGTCTAAACACTGTAGTTTGCCTTGTTTAACCGAGAGAGCGTGCGTATAGACCCAGAGGCAGCAACTTAAGAGAGGAATTTATTGGCAAGCATCGTAAACCAAGGTATAAACGCCTTCCCGTGTTGTCGATATTTAACAGGACATATGTTACAGGAAGAGAGTGGCGTAAGAGATGGAAAGGAGCCTCAGTTATCAGTGGGGGGATTTTCGTCGAGGCCTATGGAAACAGTACCTGCAGAACTGAAAGAGTAGGCCGCAAGGTACAGAGTGCATGGTGTAGGGTCCACTGAACGTCAGCTGTATATCCTGGGTGGGATTTACGATCCTCGTTATCGTGTCAGCACAGCTCAGCGGGCTGTAGTGTAACCCGGAGCGCTCCAGACAGCATGCGCCCTGTCTTTCCGGGCCTTTCTCTGAGTTTGCACAGGGCACGGGGGGGCGGGGCGGAGACTGGACAACAGTGGTCACCTGCCACGTTCCCATACTTTTGCCCATGCTGTGCAAACACGTGCAGTGTATACACATACCCATATGCACACCTATACTAACACACACAAATGTAGTGCACACACACAACTACATGTACATCTAAGCATACATACATACACACACACACACACAAACGTGCTGAGGCATACAGTGCACACACTCACATGCCTGCAGACATACAGTGCATATCCACATGCATGCAGACACAGATATATACAGTACACACACACACAGATACATACAGTACACATGCACACACACACTGACATATACAGAACACATGCACACACATTGATATATTCAGTACACGCACACACACACTGATATATACAGAACACACACACACACACACACACACACATTGATATACTCTGTACACGCACACACACACACATTGATATATTCAGTACACGAAACACACACACACACACACAGATATATACAGTATACACACACCCACACTTCTGAAGAAGTCAGTCGGGTGGCGTTTCCAGGAAGCAGGCCTCCGCTGGCTATATCTCTGGTCAATATTTAACAGTCCCATCAGTATTCACACACCCACAGCAGAGCGCGGTCATTTATACTCAGCTCAGACATCGCATATAACACCTTAATAACTCTCTCTGACTGCCCTATTCCGGTCTCCATAAACACCTTCCTGAGAGACCAATGACTGACGTACCCAGAGGCTAACTCCAGCTCATACAGGGCGCCCAGACAAATGGCCATTTTACATTGCTAAACACATAACTGCAGTGGCCAAACTGTTTAAAACTAAGTGTCTTTTTTTATTTTTATGAATAAAGCTTTGAAGGATAAAAGGCTTACTGTGGTTAAACTTTTTTCTGGTAGTGAAGAGTAAGTAAGGAGATTTCCCAGCATGCTAGACGCATTCATGGTTTAGGAGCTCCGTCCCTCAGTGAGGTGGAGGAGGAGGAGGAGGTTTGAGATGAGGGGGTTCGTGGAGGCATGGGTCAGAACAATTACCCTGCGAGAGGGGGGAGTCCGGTGACATCCCGAAATCTGCCCGCTGAGCTCGCTCTGCCCCCTGCAGCTAAATCTGACAGGGCTCAGCCCGATGCTGTCACAACCTATTAGACAGGAGAGCTCAGCCCGGAACACACACACTCACACTCTCACAAATGCACGGATACACATACACACACTCACATGTGCACAGATATACATACAGTCACACAAATGCACAATCACACACACAATCACAAATGGGGCACGTACAGACACTCGCACAAATACATACTTGCATACTCTCACGCAAATGCACATACACACTTACACAAATTTACATATACATATAAGCAAGCATATGCACACGCTCACATGTGCATATACACATACAAATATGTATGTTCTATGGGCAGCTAAGTCAAACATGGGGTCCTGGAATGACAGGTTAAAATCAAACACTGGGTGCCACAAGAACCTCACACCAGCCGTAAGGCACGGTGCTGGTGGTGTCATGGTTATGCCTTGCTGTACCAGGACCTGCCGTTATCGAAGGAACCATTACTTCTGCTCTGTATCAGAGAATTTTACATTAGCTTGTCAGGCCATCCGTCAATTAGCTGAAGCTAACGTGCTGCTGGGCGATGCTGCAAGGCAATGATCTGAAACACACAAGCAAGTCTACAGCAGAATGGTTAAAAAAACACAAATTTTAAAATTTGCAATGGCCTAAGCTTGACCTTTTCAATGGCTGTCTAATGTTTCAAGCTCGAAGAATCACAAATGTGACTGAGCCAAAGCAATTCTGCCTGAAGAAATGGACCAGAATTCCTCCACAGAATTGCGCTAGACTAATCAATAAGGACAGGAAGTGTCGGGTTGCAGACATTGCTGCTAAAGTGGGCAGAACCACTATAGGGGCAATCGCTTTTCAGACGGGTGCTGGGGATTTCCTTTTTAATGAATGAATTGAAAATCAAAATTTTATGTTCCTTGTTCTTTGCTCAGGTTCCATTTTATGTAATATTAGGTTTTCATTTTCATGATTTGATAAATTTCAGTGACAATCATATGCAGATTTTTCAACGTTTTTCAGCCTTTATCCAAGTTTTCATTCAGACCTTAAACATTTCCTGAACGATGAATTTGTTAATATTAATTTTTATTAAATGATCTTAATTACTTTGTTAATGATGGATTGTGTCAGAAAAAAAAATTATGTTGCAAAATATTCATTTAATACTTTGAACTTTACCGAACCTCACTTATGCACGTAGTTGAGCAAACACACACTCATACACATGCAAATACACGTGTGTGAATGAACATGAGTTCACACGCGTACACATGCTTTCGGTCCTCTTCCTCTTCTCACTTTCAGTACTTCTTTTTTCATTTCACAAAAAGTACCTCCGCAAGTTTGAAAAATAAATATTTCTTTGGCTGTTGCTGCTCTTAGCACGTTAGCCTATCCTTTTATAAAAATGTAATGTTTAGTTTACAGACCATTTTACTGACGTTTTTCGAAGCTTGCACCACATTACAGCACTGAAAAGATAAGCCAATGGTGAAGAAGGATAAGATCGTAAAAAGGGATCTGCTACCTCAATTATCGGTCAAATCCCTTGTTTGACATGCTTGCTACATGCCTGCCATACTTTGAAAATGTTAAAGTGGAGTGAAGCAAGAAGTTTCCTAACAGGGAGGGAACAGGTGTGTGTGTGTGTGTGTGTGTGTGTGTGTGTGTGTGTGTTTGAGAGAGAGTGTGTAAATCCCCCTGTGAATCAGAGGAAACACATGCTGTTCAGCTGAGGATATTTAACTCCGGCCTGGTGTTTACTTAACTCCCAAGAGCCTTACTCAGGGAAAGCGTTGACACTTTCTCTAGCTCAGGCCCTGCACCTCCAGTTAAACCCTGCTTAGGGAAATTCCTTTCATAACTGAGCATGTGCGTCTCATGTGATCAGTTATGTACTGACAACGTGGAGGCGCTGGTCCAAACAGAACGCCGGTGTCACTTATCAAATTGAACCCGTCTGAGTTTGGACACACGTGAAAGTAAACGAACGAGGGATTGTCATCCGTACTTTACACATCTGAACATTCTGAAAGGAGGCTGTCAAACACGGAGAAACCGTTCAGCCTGTTGAATGCTGAATAGCTTTTATTGCATTTCCAAGAACTTGCTTTGAGTTGTTCGCAATGTGATGTGTCATATTTAAAAACATTAGACACCTAAAGGCAAGGCAGTGTTAAAAAATGAATGGTAATAGATACTCATGACAAAGGATATATCACTTGTAACGTATAACAGCAATACTTTGGCTTTCAGGACTAACGTCAAGTCGATATTATGTTAAAATGATGGCCTGTCCTCAATCAATGCGACGTCCTCTGTGAAAACATGCTTATTTCTGGAAGGCTGTTTTAAAATATGTACATACATTTGTTCCACATTTCCGCTATTGTCTCTGGGTTTCTGGGAGGATGGTAACGGACGTAGGACACACACAGCGTGCCCCGAGAGGTAAATTCCCCACAGCGAGCGAAACTGCCGCTCCAAATTCCTGACTCCTTCAAGAGAGAGGCCCTCACAGGACACACCTCCCTCAGACAAAAGCTATTCCTGGAAGACTCTGCCGCTCGATTGGAACATGGGAATCCTAGGCCGGCCCTCCCTTTGAGGCCGAACCCCACCCCCGGCTGCGTTTGTGTTTCTGAGGGGCCCCCGGCCCGTGTGTCCAGATAACCTGCAGCCACAATTAGTCGCTTCTCCTTCCCGCCGCCGTCAGAAGCGTCAGAACGATGTTCAGCTCGGGGGCGGGATCCTGTCAGCGGGGGCTCCCCCCAAACTCAACCCCAACCCCAAGCCCCCCATGGTGCTCCATTTTGTGGGGGAAGGGGGCGTTGAGGGGGTGTGGAAGGGGTGTGTTTCAGGACAATGGCGTTGCAGCTAACAGCAAGCTCCAAGGAGACCTGGAGCAAGTGGGTGCCGCTTTGCATGACAGTAGCAGCAGACGTTAATGAGAGCGCTAAATCCACTGCTAACTGCTGAGTGAAGCTTACCACATGTATATAAATCACAATTGTATCAATAATCATGGTGCAGTGAAGATATGGATAGAAACAGATAGACTGAGAAACTGTCCAAAGCCCCATCAAATGAGTTTAGTCTCTTTGAAGGGCATCTGCATTTCAAACAAAGCAAACTTTAGTCTTTTTATGGGAAAATGCTATTATATATTATAATATAAAAATATAAAGAGACAGAATTCTAAATATGAATACATATGGAATAAGACATTCTCAAAGAATCTTATGTTATAATATAAAGTCTACTTTGATTGAATTGTGCATGCTTTTATAGAGACGAAGCCTGTCATTCAATCAAACATACTTTAAGGACATCTGTAAATCAATCAAGACTTTTTTCATTCTCTTCTATTTTAAAATTCGTAGAGCACATTCCAGAGGATGTAAATGCCTGTCTCTTATAAAATAAAAATGTTGTCAAAGAAATGTTTGTTTTAGCATTAAGTCTGTCTTGATTGAATTGCAATATGCCATAAAAGTGAGATTGATTGAATCCCGTCCTAAGTTTGTTTGAGTGGGTCTCAGCCTGAGACAAAAATAAAATACATCCGTCTTCCACCAACTCCACTACTACGTAGGTTATTCCAGGTTGGCTTCCTGGTTTGAGGTTTTTGATGCTTTTGCTCAAATTTAAAAAGTTGGGTTTATTGTTCACTCAAGAAAGAACTTTTTTGTGTTCTGAAAGTGGATACAGTGACCCTTGACCCTTTGGGGGATTTGGAATCATTAGAGAATGACCCCCAAGTCATCTTTGGCCCTTGCTCCCTGGCCAACCCCCATTTTATTTTGCCCAGATTACTGCTCTCTGACCCTAAAGGGCAGGAGCGCTTCCCAATCCCACAATCCACTCCCCGCCCCACCCCCATCGGAGATCGGGGGTTGGTGTTCTGTGAGTCTGCGTGCCTGTGCACGTTCACCTATGTGCATGTACCTGCACAACAGGTCAGATCCAAACTTTGGCCAGTTTGTAAAACCCCCCTTTTTGGTGAGGATAAAAAAAATCAAGTGTTTGTCAATGTTTCTCAATCATTCATGGAAAACATTTGCATGCACAACAAAAAAAAGCAGCATGCAAACTGTAATTAGTGCAGTGCATTGGTGGGGTTTCCAGTGCTGAGTCTTACTGGCATGACTATCAATAGAATGTAGGAGAATGTAAAGTAAATATTTTCATATGTGGGCGAGATTCAATCAAAAACACTTAGCCTCTTTATAGACATATCCTTAAATGGCATATGCAAATGTATTTCTGAGGATATCATTTCTTGTCTAAAGTATAATTTAAAATATGCAAATAAAGTCATGTTGCAATGTAAATAGTTTTGATTGAATTGCGTATGTCCTTAAAGAGAGTGAGTAAGTTTCAATGAATTTAGCCCACAATCTGCCTCAAGGTTTCTCAGTATCCCTGTTCCACAGCTGGGGAAACTGTAAGGCTGGACTCAGATCAGATAAACTTTCTTTAAGCGCATATGTGATTAATTCAAAAATGGTCTTCAGCCTTTTTAAGGTTATGGCAGTTTGAACACAACGGATTTGAACCTGTTTTAAGGGCAATGCAATTCAATCAAAACCAACTTTAATCTTTTTAAGGACGTTACAGTTTTATTTTAGAATGAAAAGTAAACATTCCGAGAGACATGTTTGCTTGCCTCCGATAAAACAGAAAATACTCAAAGAAACATATGTTGTAAGTTTCTTTTTATGAAATGACATATGCAAGGGGAAATAAGTGCATCTGACTGAGTCGCAACCCAAGTCTAAGGGACTCCACCAAAACCTGGATCACATCCTTACAGCCTATGTAAAAATATTATGGTACAGACTTCTATGCAATTCAGCTCTATAATGCGCCTTTACCATAGCTATCTCTTTGTCCATTTAGTCATTTTGATACCTATTGGCACAGGCAGGTTATGATCCTTACTCAAAGGCACAACCGCAGTTCTCCACCTAGGATTTGAGCTTAAAACCCTCTGGTTACTGGGTTACTGGGTCAAAGGCTGGCATATCCTGTTACAACACTGATATCAACACTTATATCTACACCCTGATATCAACACTGATATCTACACCCTGATATCAACACTGATATCAAATTCAGGGCATGGAGGCCCATCTAGTTCTTTTGTGGCCTCAGAAGTGGCCAGGGGAGGGCATTTTCATGTCAGTTGTGAGGCAGAGCTAAAACTTGGGCAGGGACCCAATCAAAAACATTTATCCTGGGATTCAATCAAATGGACTTAACCACTTTAAGGGCAATTGCGATTCAATCAAAACAGATCTTTCATTACAGCATAAGTTTCTTTGAGTGTTCTTTTTGTACTACAGACAATCACACCTGTGTTTTTGAATGTGCTGTTTTCATTGTGAAACAGAGTAGTGTTTGCCCTCAAAAAGATTTAATTCCTTTTCTATGGTCCCTTACAGTTCATTTGTTTGGGTCACTGTCTTGGAGCTACTGCTCCTTGCCCCCCACCCCCCACACACCCCCCCAAAACCCGACTTAAATAATACGTTCTTAGGTAGCCAGCAATTTATTTCACTTCATTTGTGTGTGTCTCCATGCGTCTTGCTGTCAAATGAGTTGTAATTAGGTTCCAGCTGTGCGGAAGATGTGCTCCGAATGACTCCGAACTAAGACGATCCCCTCCCCCTTCCACCAGCACCTCAACCACCCCCGCCCCCAATCCCCCCAACCCACCACCCCCATCTCGGCCACTAAAACCCTGCTGAGTCCAAGCGGCCCCCCCTCCATAAATCATCCCCTCTACCTCCCCCCCAAATGTTGTCTCCGTGGACACTGCATGGACAGCTACCCCTGCCCCCCCTCGCCCCAAACTGACCCCCACACCTGTCACAACTCGCTCCTTGGAATAATATACCCTAGTGATGACCTCACACACCTGTTTCTGTATCCCAGTCCCCCAACCAGACATTTGTCCACATCGCAGCAGGATCATTCTACTTCCCTCTCAATGCTGACCATATTCTGTATTCATAAGTATATATATTCCTATTACATGCTGCCATTTTTACCTTCTGTATCGAGCTTGGAGTATTGGCACGTGTAGTAAATATTACATGCGTCCTTCACTATACAGCTAAGTGTTTAAAAAAGACAACACAGCATTCGTTCATCAAAATGCTTGTATGTTTGTAACTTCATTATGTTTATTTTGGCTCATAAGCCGGGGATGGAAATCTGTGGTATCAGATTTTTAAAATCAAAACAGGCACCGTGTAAGCTGCAGGGAAATTATCGACCTTTTATGTTATCTCAAAGAGCATGCATTTTCTTCACAGCTTTCTGAAGTAAACGGTTTTGTGTAGTGGAACAAGGACTTTGTGGGTGTTTGGAGAGCTGCTTCTTGTGTTCTGCTTGAAATTCTCCTGAATTACACTTTCATATTTTAATGGGTGTGCTCTGGGGTCATCACATATCTCCTCACCATCTCATTAACTTCTGGATCACGCCCCAGCAGCCCCTCCTAGAACAGATCAGTGCCATACAATTCTTACACATCATAATCTGTATCACTACCACATCACTTGAAATATTTAAAAAAAGATATTTTAAATAAAACTACCCTTTTCACCGCAGTGTCGGTTGACTATTTGTCTTTTCACATTAATCTCAGGCCAACAAGAAATGAATGAATCGGCAAATGATTTCACTGACATTTAACACTTCTTTCAAAAAGGATGTTTAAAAAATGATACGAAAGTCGTAAATAGTTCATGCGAATATGTTCTTGTGTTCTTTTAGCAGCTGGAAGTGGATATTGGAGAGCCAGGTCCCCGGGTTCAGCAGAGGAACTCACAGAAAGTATTGACTGGAGAGTTAACACAGCAGCCCACCTCAGCAAGAGACCAGGTCTCTCCAGACCACAGTTCTCACTGGAATAAAGTTATCTGATTGGTTACAGCTGGCTGTGGGAATTTCTCATTCGTCTGCCGCAGATCCTGCTCCTGCTGGTAAAGGCTTTTCCCTGAATTTTTTTTTTTAATTAAACCCAGGGTGGCAATTTTAACTACCTCCCTCGACTGAGGCAATATTTAATCACTGGATTTTTTCCCATAGACCACTGCTCATCAGAGGAGGAAATTCAGAAGAGTGGAATGTGTGTGTATGTTTGTGTGTATTTGGTAGGGGTGATGAAATTGGGATTCTTAATTAACATGCAATAATTTTGTGTTTTTTATGTTTTAAGAGGAAGCGCAACCTTTGGTTCTTCTGGGGTTTTTTTCTTTGTCATTGTTCTCATGGCAAAGGGCTCAGTCTGCTTAAGCCCTCTGTAAGATTTTATTAGGCGTGCCCCAAGGGTGAGAGCTGAGGAACATTTATATGCAGAACATGTGGTCTCCCACACGTTACCACCATAAAGACAAGCCTTTGATCTCACTTGTCCAATGCAGCTCAGGGATTTGAGTTTCACCTCTGTGAAGACACCATTTTTTACACATACTTCTGCAAATTTTTTAAATATATTTTTTAAAATACAAGAAAACTGTTCAACTTTTCTTCTGTTAAGTTAGCATATTCATACACAGAAAGCTTAAAACATTTTATTGGAACCCCTCCACACCTAATTTTCATTTTAAAATGGGGAAATGAGGTTGTGTAACACATCAAAGACATTAGCCACAAGCCTTTTCCAGGACAGATAACCTTTTAAAAGATATTTGATGCCCTGACCAAAAACACAAATAATCCTTGTGAATTTGCCACAGGACTGTTGCCACTCTGGAAAAACAGGGGGAGTGCCCATTGGCTCTGTAAGACAGTAACCACTGCGTCAGCGATGCACTCGTCATATCTCTGCGTAGCCTCCACTTTGTGTGAAGAAGAAACGGAATGTGCACAAGAATGGGAGTGGCGGATACAATACGAACTATGGCGGAAAGTGGCTCGACCATCGAAGAGCAGTCCTCTCATTGGTCCTCTTTGTCCTCTCCCATGGCCCAGTATGATGGGATCAAAGGTCATGGGAGGAGGACAAGGAGGTCACTGACCACAGAGTTAAATGGGGAATGGTGTTTGCTAAGCATTGTGTGCTAACGCTGGCCTAACGGTTCTTTTAGGGTTTCTGTTAGCGGTTATTCCCTGTGTGCCTGTGTATCATCAACAATCATTGCCTTTACCAAGGGGGGGGGGTAGTCTCTTCAAGCAGGGCTTATCCTGTCACAAGCACAGATAGTCACAGTCCAGAAGATTCTCTAGTCCAACCGCAAACACTCACTAAACAAAACTAAGACAATGCCAACTAAATTCATCAATTTATAGGATGGGATGGAATGCTGCATATATTGAGGATTCATTAGCCCTACTTAGCATGCTCCTGCTTTGTTAGCTTGCTTATTGTACCTGCTTATCAGGATAAAATTGCTTTCTACCAGGTTGTTGCATGCACCGCTACATCACGGACAATTACGATTCATCCTTTATGATTTAAAACGAAGTCTTGACACACAACAAAGAGGTGTCTTGATCAAGTAAAGACAGCTGTTTCACAAAATGGTGGCCTTCGGCACCTTCAACTACACCATCGAGTCTCAACCTCTCTGCCTCCGCTACTACCCCCACCCCCCACCCCCAACTTTAGCACCTCTGCGTCTAGTTACCTGCTGGGACATCAGGCAGAGGAAGTGTGACCTTAAACGATGATCCCTCTGCAGACCAATTTCCTGCTTGTCTGTTTGAGGACTTCCTCACAACTGTTATTAACGAAGATTAGAGTTTGATATCATTGCCAAGCCTCTCATCCAATCCATTTTAAGGCCTCTTGGCCACTGGTTCTCAAGTGGCCCTATCCAGGTCAGTGTGCAACGCACCAGGAAAAATGATATGCGCTTACATTAAACAGATGCTCTTATCCAGACCGACTTGCATAGTTTACGTTGTTACACACTATCCACTTATGTGGCTGGATATTTTTACTGAAGCAATGTGGGTTAAGTACTTTGCTCAAGGGTACAACAACAGTGCCTTATCTGGGAATTGAACCGGCAACCTTCGGGTTACAAGCCCGACTCCTTAGTCATATCACAACAAAGCATTCCATCCTATGCTGCTGCTATGGAAATATGCAAATCAGGCATTCTAGATACATCCCAGCCTCCTGTTTCCTGGTACTTAGATTGAAAATCAACTGTCGCTTCAGTATTACGTTATGTAAAGGGAAATCGAATGCAGTAAGGAAATTATATAATTTTTCCATTAATAAAACAGCCCACAAGGCAAGTATGTCACTATTAAATTTGACTCAGCATTCTCACATTCTAGTAGGCTGATAATTTGCCTTAATTAGTCTTCTATCTGGTGAAAATTGACTGAATTTTGGACTACAGCAGGAGTGTTCAAAGATCTTTAAGATATTAAGAACATAACCAGACCCAGGTGCATGGGGGAGTGGGGGCGATGGGGGGAGAGGGCTAGAGTTGGCAGCGGGGGGGGATCCCTCGCCACCCATGGGGGCGAGCGCTCGCGGTCGTGTTCAATTTCCCGCATGGCTGGCCGCACGGTTTCGGGTAAGACCGTGGGCCCGCACAAACTCCAACGCTCATTGGGCGGGTAATGCTTCAGAGAGGAACGGCTCTGTGAAGCTGGGTGGCACGGCGGGTCAGTGGGTGAGCTGAGCTCACCGTAGGCTCACCATTGCATAATGTGCTTTACGCACCCAGTGATGCCAAAGGCATACGGCTTTAACGAGTCACAGCACCGCCAGCGCTGGAAGGCACTTAATTCACAAATACCTATTCACTCACATATTCATTCACTTCACAAGACTCAGGGGACATTATTCAATGTCATATATTGAACGGTCATAACTATAAATTTTACAGTATCCTAACAATCAACATTTGACCTTACCGTTGACTGACAATGAAAAAAAGGCACCTTTTTTTAACACCAACAAAATTTTACATTTTAAATAAGGCTTATTCTGATCCCTGAACTTGTCAACTATTAATTAATCTTGGGCAATATCGATAGCTTCCAGCTCTCAGAAGAAAAAAGCAAACACAAAAATTCTGAGAAACAACTACCGACTATCAAAATTGATAGTTGATAGGTGTTTCTCTGCATTTTTGTTTTAACTTTTTCCGTTCTCCTGATAGTTGGAAGCTATAGTCAAATTGGTTGCTGTTTAGTTGTGATTAGACAGCTTGAAATGCTGTTAAATGTTTCTTTTTAAGTGAACAGATAACCTCCAAGGCAACTTTCCTTGTTGCGCCTGCTCCTTCACAAGAAAACATGTGCGAACAATGTTTTTAAACGTGTACTTCCATTTATGACATTAAAAGGGCAAAGCACTGTGGATGCTGAAACAGCTAGTTAGGCTGATGTTTATATGTATCATTTTAGCAAAGGAACCTCTTGAATTCAGGAGAAACTGTTACAAGAGAACAGTCGTGATGCAACTCACAACCCCCGCCCAATCACACACACACAAAGCATGTCACAATTCCAATTCTTTATTAAGTTATAAAACAAAGTGCTGCTGATAAAGGGCAGAACTTTATTTAAAAATGAACTAGAAAATCTAAAATAATTTATGTTACATTAACATTAAAAAATGTTCTGTACATCTGCTTTCATGAAGGCCCCAAAAAGAAAAAAAAGGGGGAAAAAGGTGACCTAGCTGAGGTAGACAACACATGCATTATAACAAATCAAATATTTTTGAGTTTTCCTTTTCAGGATACCTGAAAGGAACTCTACATCTAGAACAAAAATGTAAAGAACACGGATTATAATTTTACATAATTGAATCCTTGTGTTTCCATCTCATAATATGTAGCCAAATTCAACTCTTGCAAGGCAATGTATGTTACAAAAATGCCAGTATTTCAAGTTTTTCCATCATATGTGGTACTTAAATTAAAACCTTTGAGAACTTTGCTTTTTTGAAAACAAGCAGGACTGCAGATGAGCTAACTGTGCAATAACAGGTAGACACACTCAGGACCCTCAATTAGAATATAAACTTTGGTTCCAGCCCAAAATAAAGTCAAAGCAAACATACATGTGTTGAACAATTAAAAAAAAAAAAAAAAAACAACAACAGTGTACAATGGCAATTTAATAAACATGGGAATGTGTAGACAAGGTCTCTGCTTTTCAAGTCCTGTAATTAAAATGAAGTTTTTGACCAATTTTAAATCTAATTAAGAACAAAAAAAAACACGTATTTACAAGACGATTAAGACTTTTGTACTTGAGGGGTCTTTGGCCAATTTGTAGCATGGCTATGACACTGAATACACTGTAGACTGGATACCGATTTGCGCTCCAAATGGAACTACTGGAAACAAGGTATAACCCTAAACATCCGGAAACATCTGTGAGACGGTAAAGCGTGAAGTCTGACTCAAAGCATCGTCCAGGCTATCTTTAGGTCCTTTACGCTTCCCGTGCCGGTAAAAACGGTAAGGTGGGCGGGGCAAGCGATAGAATGCACGAGTTCCTGTCTTTGCCTGAACGGCTGCACTACCTCCGCAGCTCCTCCAGCCGAGCTTTCAGCAGCTCCTGCCGCTGCTTCAGTTTGTCCCTCTTGGCCGCGAGCCTCAGGCTCTCGGCCTCCAGTCCCCTGATACTGTCCCTGGCCTTCTTCAGGATCACAACCTTGGAGGCCTTGTCGTTGTTGGACAGCTCGGGCACCCTGTCGCGCAACCTCAGGAAGCAGTTCTTCAGCTCGTTGCGGCGCTGCCTCTCCATCACGTTGTGCGTGCGCCGCCTCTCCTCCTCGTCCTCCGGGTCGGCGGCCGCGTGGTGCTGGCTGTGGTGGCCGTGGGGGTGGTGCCGGGGGCGGCCGGCGGACGAGGGCGGGGACGTCCTGTGGTGCTCGCCGCGGGCCCGTTTGGGCTGGGGCGCGTCGGCCCTGCGCGGGGATGGGGAGGCGGGCCGGGGGCGGCGTAGTTGTGCTGCAGCTGGATGTCCTGCTGGATCTCCAGGTGACAGCGCTTGCTGGAGCGCGACTGCCTGTGGCTGTCGACCCCTGGGAGGTAGAGCTGCTCCGTCGGTTCACCGTCACCACATCAATCTCCTCCTCTGCACAGATCCCAAAAGACACAGCACCGTTACTAAAACCACCCCAGCATCACACCTCTGCTCAACTGATATACACAGATTAGCACGTGAGCTGCATCACCTCTAACCCCATTTAAGTTCGTCCTAAACGTAATGAATTATTTTCGCAAGTTAAACAAAATTCACAACAAAATTTTCCTAAAAATTCAAAAGGGTAAATACTGATTCTGTACTTTTCAATATCTTGACAAAACACAGAAAACCACCAACTCAAATCTGTTTACATAATAATCTACACTATTTAACTATATGTTCATTATTCATGCTAATGAATTAGTCAGGACACTTATTTAACTGGAATAGTATACACATATGTTCATGATAAATAAGCTTACCGGAATCACTGGTTGAAGATTCGCTAGGGTAGGAGAGCTATAGTCTGAAGAGCTTTCGATCTGCTTGGAAATGCTCTGCAACAAGTCTTCATTCTGGCATTCCAGCGCCCCGCTGTGGCAGTCGAGCGTGGAACCGGCAATCTCCTCGAAAATGCTGGTATCAATGTTCGAGAGAAGAGGGCTGGAGAGTACGGATGAGAGTTTATCCTCAGCGAATTTGTCACCGAGACAGTGCCACAAACAGTCCTCGGACACGTCGGGTTGTTGGTCCTTGCAGCTGTCGTTTTCCGATTTTACATCTTTATGAATCCCGTCGTAGTTCCAGCCGAGCAAGTCGTGGTCCTCCAGTAGCAGTTCCGACACAAACTCCAGCTGGTCCACCTTTGACAGGGGCTTCTCGAGTCCGGACTTGATCGGGGGAGACTGCGGCGGCGTTGGGAGCGTCTGTAGATCCTTCATCAGGATCTGACAGAACTCTTCGTCAAACAACAACGGCTCCGAGTCGTAGTCCCAAAAACGCGACGGAGAAAAACTTTGAAGCATTTTCACAGATTAATCTGAAAACAAAAACAACGCGTAAAATACTTGCAGATCGTAAGGAACACTTCAAGTCAAACAAAAAACTGCGTTCGCTACAGTTAACAGTTATTTCTAACTGCAGCGCCAACGCCTAATACAGTTAACGCCCAGTAGGCTACTTTCTGAGTTAGTCCCCACGCGTCTGCAGTACTGAAGCCGGTACAGCAAAACCTTTTATTCATGTTTACAATCCACGCCCCGCCCATGTGGGCGGGGCCTCGACCCCTTTCTCCTAAAACCTGACGTCATGAACAGCTGGAAACTTTAACCATGATCGCTAAATTTGGTCCGGGGGCTCCGTAAAGTTCACATTTCGTAGTCGTCCGCTACCTTTTAACCATATACATGATGCCACTAAAACGGATGGTTTACTAGTACTAGATGTTAACACGTATCAATAACCTTTTTTTTTTTTTGACTGCGCGAACTGGGACATTGGGTCATCTGGTTCACCCGGTAACCCCGTATGACTTCATTGGGGTGTCTGTCTTGGTAGGTGGCTGGATCTTTTTATCCTCGCCACTGATACATGCTGTCACCGCCCAACGCCGATTCTGCACATTAAAGTTTTAGCTAGCTAACCTCACATGTGTGGATAAGACAGCAAAGTAGCTTTTCAATTCAAGCTTTTCATTCAAGCAGAAAGTAATTGCAACCGAACAGACCAGTCCAACGCGACGTCTTCTTTGCTACAATAATGACATACTTTATGTAATTTTATAGTGAGTCAATGTGCCGTTAATACGCAAAGCAAGTAATTAGTAAAATAAAATTAAAGTATACTACTTATATCATATGTCGGAATTACACCGACCTGCAAATACCAAGTTGTAAAAGCAAACAAGCCTTCTACTCAACCAAACCTGATTTAACTAAATGGACAGGTTATTGTTGGACAGATGGACAGAGTATGTTCCATGACCGCTATGTATAGCTTGGTCGTTCACGTGCTGACCACCTACCAACGAAGACACATGTCATGAAAAGTCAGCGATCTAGCTGACCATTCGTTGAATATGAAATGCAATCAGTTCACCAAACAAACAGTACATTTCTTGACTTTTCTCTTGATCGTAGAATTTGCCATGTCGTTGTAACGACTCCAAAAGTAAAGTTCCTTTATCTCAAGCTAGCTGTAAAGTTCAAAACCATGACATGATTTCGACTTACCTTCAAAATGAGGAGGTAGCTGTTGACATATAATTTTAGAAAAGGCAAAGCATTACGCTTTATCCCCGAAAACGTTTGTTATAATCTGTCGTATAGGTTTTCTTATCCAATGCAACAAGCAGACTTGGTTTCTATGCGACGTGCAGACACATCTGAATCGCTCTGTCGCATACCGCAGGAACAATGCTACCACACCAGAAGGTGTGGCAGCTAAGGCCATTTAGACGGACTGGATCTCAGCCAAAATATCCTTACACGTCTCAAAATCGCGCCAAAATTTACGAAATGCATGGGAGGAAAATAGCAAAAATATTTCTACATTGAATTAAGCCTTACAGCACGCCAATTGCTATGGCGCCGGCCGCTAAATAAAGAAAGCGTTTACGTCCTAATAATATTCCTACGATTGCATTTATAGTCCCTATACGCGGATTGACTCGGGCGAAGCAAGACTCCAAGATAGCGTAGGCGGGCACAGTGACCCACGTGTATAGTCTCATAAGCCGGTCGCTTTACAAGCAAGCGGCGATGAATGCAGCAGTGCTTTTTGCATAAAGCCCGCTACGAGAGGAGGTGTCAAACAGTCCAGGTCACGTTGTCTGACTCCTGATGTTATTTTATCACTCACTGGCCCTATTGCGTCCTTGCAGCGAAAACGCACCCAGTTACTTGGAACCAAAGACAGTTAATGCTCGCATGCCGGACTTTTAACCCTCGCATTTCCGAGATTGATTCAAGCAAACGACCGGATGTTATTTCAGCATTAACAGCCAAATAATTTGTAAGGTAATAAATTAGGCCGATGCTACCAATGCAGCCAACTGAATAGATAGATGGAATCAATAATAAACAATGGAAATTAGATCAAATGTAGGCGAGTGTGTTGCATAACAAAGACAACCGTGCAAGGGTGCAGCGCATCCGGTATTGCACGTGCAGAGGAGGCGTTCCCCAATCACAGCGCGAGAAAATGTTCGGCTAAAGACAGCCCCTTTTCACGTGGACAGCGCTCCACTGTAACTGCGACAATGGATTGTGACTCTGCACTCCCCTTGACCGACAATTATTTAGGGCATTTATGTTAAACTGCATGATTA
The DNA here is from genome assembly GCA_022829145.1 of Albula goreensis. Classification (NCBI taxonomy): domain Eukaryota; kingdom Metazoa; phylum Chordata; class Actinopteri; order Albuliformes; family Albulidae; genus Albula; species Albula goreensis. Next base: position 38,180,729 of record CM040745.1, read on the forward strand.
TTATTAATTTATTACTCATATATTATACAGGAAAAGGTAGATGTTTAATTTCATCAAGGCGCTCTTTCTCAGATTAAAACGTTAAACTGTATGAATCATTTTTATTATTCAAATGTACCCTCATTAAACTTTTACATCATTTAATATGACAATTGTTAACATAATATGGTAGTTTCTACCCTCTGTAACACGCCAATAAACTTTCTAGGAGAAAGCTCAAAATGATTAACTGTAACACCTGCACAATTTGGAAGATTCACAACTTTTCAAAATTGTTTGGTCGTGCGTTATCGTACCTGTTACTTTACGATAATCTTCATGCTATATAGACCACATTTAGAGGTTCTTTGGCGATGGTAAGTGCTTCACGTAAAAGCATGACGATGCTTTTTAAGTAAAAAATAAAGAAAAAAATAAAGAACATTTTGTACAAACAACTGGCTTATGAGGAATGTTTAAAAAGTTTATTTTTGGTTGTTGAAATTATAATGACACAGCAACATTAACACAATTTCCAAAATAAGCTCATAAAGAATTTCTGAGAACTTTGTGAATGCCCAGTTGGTTTTCTGGGTAACTGTTAAATGACAAAGTAGATGGAAGACAAATGTTAAGTTCTTCAGTCACTGCGATCTACAAGACCCATACTTGATGAAAAGACCTGTCATCATGAAGTTGTAGATTTTTATAGCCTCCTAGCTCTGCAGTTATAAAAGGTATTTTCCTGCAGATAGGACATGAACTTAAATTGCACCCTTTGCTGGTGGCCCCCAATCCTGGAGGAACATTCTCTGTCAACTAATATATTACTAATAGGACACACAGGACTGAAAAGGGGGACAAGTGCAACTGATTGACTTTTGTACCTCTACTTCATCTAATCCCTCTGTTATACTGTTCCAATGTTAGCTTAGTGAGCGTGCATGTGCAGCAACGTTATTGAAAATGATAATTTATACTTTTTTGTCAATGGATTTTGACATTTCCACATTGTCTGACTTTTCTCAAACCAAAGTCTATATGTTAGACTACTCATTTACTGAAGGTAGCTGTGGAGATCACACTGTGGTTGGTAAGTTTTTGGTTGGTTGACTCTTATTATGCAGGTTTGAGGAATTGCTTGCTCCGGTAGTGTATAAATTGCCAAACGGCTAAAAAAAAAAAAAAACCCAATCTGACCTAGGACACAGAGGGTAGCCTTAATGGAAATAGCCATTCTTTATTAAAGTCAAGTGTTACTTACAAAATGGGAGAATGTCAGTGCATCAGCCTGATTAATGTTAGCAGTCATTCCAGACCTTGGCTAACCACATTTCTGGACCAGTAAGCTTATATGCAGCATCACCATGCACTAATGAAGCCTGGCCATGTTTAATACAACTCAGTAAAAGAAACTTCCTAATAAGGCATGACATACATATGACTGATATGTACAATAGCTGAAGAATAACCAGATTACCAGGTTACCAGTGGTCTCTCTCTCTCCAGTTGAAGTGCTAGTTCCCATTGTAGAGGCAAACTCCGACGGTGCAGGCTGTGAAAGGTTAAGTAATTGGCGGCAAATCCCCCGAAGAAGGAGGATTTCAGTCAGAGGATTGTTCCCATCTCATCCTAAGAAAGCTTGTCAGTAATGTGGCTGTGACAACCACACTTGGACCATACAGTATAAATGCATTAACTACACTGCTTAGTTTGCTGCAGAGAAAAAATGAGCAGGGGCTAGTGACAGTCACCTCAGTGACAGTCACCTCTCCAGAACTGATGGATAAATTTGTAGTAATGTCACAGGAATCATAAACATGTGGAAAATTGGATTAAACTATTTATTAATGGTCTAAACGTCTGTATTATTTATACCTCATAAAGGTCAGACCGTCTAGGTTCAGGAGACATTAAAGGAAATGGGGTAGACTCTAAAAAGAAATAGTTCTTTCACATAAACTCAGTTGAAATGGGGAGTGATCCAAAATGTATTGACAGCCGTAGGGAAATTTACAATGATAATTAACTTTCAATTGATTACGTAAATGGTAGCTGTTGACATTTAACGAGCTGTGATTGTCCAAGCACAGCTTCTTAGTCGCATGACTGCTCCTTTTTATTCAACCGTCATTAAGAAATTATGTTTATACTTGAAGTAGCAAAGCTGTAAACTGCATTGGTTACACTGTAAGGCAACATTCTTAGACTGACAATAGTTCCTCCACACACAAAGTAGATGTGGCTGTTCATTCAAGTTGCCACACATTCCTACAAGTGTGCAAGACAATGGACTCTCCTTAGATATTCGGAATGTTCTACTTAATATTTAATTAGTTTATTTTGTATCGTTGTTTTTTTATCAACAAGACAGTTTATTATACTTTAATTGGCTGGATTCATAAGTTTGATTTGATTTAATGTGCAGGTGAAGACCATGATTTGTGAATTGAGAATGTGTGATTCATAAAAAAGACAGCTTCTTTTATTTAGATCTCTTGAAGTTATTTAACGTTCATCGCCATTGACACCCTTGTTAGGTACACCATAAAATATAAATTAAATATGAAGGAACTGCTATGGTACATAGCTGTCATTTTTGTGTCTGTTTCCACAGCCAGGCAAATTAAACAATAAAAAAAACTACTATTATGTCTCCGGTCACAAAACGCTTGCAGGCAACCAGGGAAGTATGTTATCACCTTCAGCTGGGCCTTCTGGAATTCCGTACTCTGGACTTTTTGCGCTTTTACTGCTTCTAGCTGTTGTAATCGTAGATTTCCAACTGATAGTTATGTACTATGTACTGGTTTTTGTTGGTATTGAAGACTACCCATAAGAGTTCAAAGTTGGTATCAGCACTATTGAGTTATTGAGCTTTCTAAATAAATGCACCTTGTGCATGCTTTTAGCAGAAAATAAAAACCAAGATAAAGTACTTGGTGTTATGTGCATAACATTTGGAATTCTATCCCATCCAATTTCCTTGAATTTTCCTTTTAACATAGTTTAAAAAAATGTTTCCAAATATTTTTCCAACACTAAACGTTTTCTGCTGGCCTTGAGAAATGAACCTTGAAAATGGGAAATGACTTTTAGAATAATGACATTTAGAATAATGATATTTCTCTGATACTGTTAGGGTTAGTTTGACCTGGCAGAAGTATCTTTTGTAAGCTTAGAGGTGACCAATTTGTAATCAAAACTTTATTTTGCTTGTAAATGGAAGACAAAACAGGCAACCTGCTCCCTCTGTACTCCTGTTCACACGTGCACATTCTCTTCCTGTCTCACCTGGTATACGGTATCATGTGTTTGACGGGAAATTCATATTTCACACAGGAAGACTCCAGCCACTCTCACTGGGAGTCTGCAGAAACATCTATTCACTGTCAGAGGTTGAAAAAATAAACTATATGAGCAGAAAGATGACGACCCCGGAGGTCCTCATACAGATCCTTGCTGGACCTTGATCAGGACACTGAAGCAGAGGAGGAAGTGTCTGAAAATGAAGATGATCTTGAGATAAATTCTGATGATGATGATGAATTGGAAGATGAGGAAGAAAGGGGTATTGTCCTTCGGCCACCAACTCAGTGCCAGAACCTGCTAAGATGGCATTGACTCATGGCACAAACATTTCTACCTCTGAGCTGCTCATTCTATAGAAAATAGTTATAGAGATGAGTAACCTTAAAGAGAGGCGTGTGTTTGAGAAGTATTTGCTATAGAATGAGCAGCTCACAGGCAGAAATCTTTGTGCCATGAGTCACTACCGTCTTAGCAGGTCCTGGCACTGTCTTCATTACATGTCATCATCAGGGTTTTCTCACCCTGGATGGGGCCTGGAAGCCCTAAGATGGAAACACAGCTAGCCTATGGCATACAGGGACTGGCAGAGCCGTATTCTGAACTTTCTTGTCTTTGGAGATCCTCACACATTGCAGGGGTTAGGGGCTCAAACGCGTAAAAAAATGGTGTATATTTATGGAATTGAAGATGAAATACATTAATATTCTACTTATATTTTATGCGTACATGAATTCCTAAACTTTCTTACATTTTCTTTACTTTTTGTCTGCTATGTGCGATATCTGCGGTGCTACGCGGTTTCCCCTACAAGGCTGCAAAAAATTCCCATTTAATTGTTTGCTGCAGACCCGTATAAAATTGAAGTCATGATGTGGAAAGCCATGATGTGGGAGAGTCAACTGTACTGACTTAATTGTTAGACATTAAGTTTAAGGAAATGTATTATATATTCATTAGTTATTAGCTACTTCTTGATAATTGGTGAACGGTCATGATCATTTTCTCAGTTTCCACACTGAGAGACATATCTCCATAAAACATCTTTCACGATATCAATTAAAATACAAATATCAGTATGATAATGACAATGTTCAAAGTTAAGAACTTTAAGATGCAATTCTTATTTCTCGATTATGTAAACTATCATTATATTATAAACATATCAATGCCAGATTCCAGGTTTCTGAACTGGTGCCATAATCAGTGGTGTTCATCATTGTCGATTTTAAACAAGATTATGTCATACGGTTTAACTTCTACATTTGAATTATGTGAACAATATTTTAAATCTTTGCGTTATGTTTACAAGAAATGGGCTGTGTTTTTTTTTTCAGATCAGAATTACAGGTTCTTTTTACATACTATGAGAATTTAAGGATGGGAGAGAGCAGAACATTTTTTTGGTTTTAGCTCAGGGCCAAGCAAACAGCCGTTTTAAATGTTTCTGCCAGTTCTCTGTAATAAATTGAAGGTTATCCGACATTGTGGGCTGAAATGTTTAATTCACCCTGCGTATGATGGAGGGAGGGAGTACCACCACCATCTCAATTTATAGCCTGGAGGAGATTTGAAACACTGGGCAGTATTTTCCTGGGTCTCCAGTTTTAATGTGGTGTACGTAATGTGCTGTTGTCATACTTTACGGGAGACATCAGAGAGGCCAGCCCTTCAGAGGAATATATCTGCTGTCAGCTCCACTGGCTCTCATTCCACCATTTTGGCTCTTTTTTTTGGAGCTACGGCAGAACAGCAGGGTCTGTCAACTGTAAAACCGGAGTTACACTGTTCGCAGTGGAAATACAATCAAATGTGTTCATTTGTTTTGGGATTAAGAGGGCAAATTTCAATGGTTGAGTGATATAGCTCAAAGCTACAGGAAGGGCACTTCGGAACACTTGAACACACAGCTTATTGTGCAGAGTCGCTCATCTGAAACTAAACTTGTTAGGTGAAGGTACGGACTGTAAGTCTTTGGTGTGGTGCTTAGGGTGGGGTAGTCAGGAGGTGGCGGAACTTACCAGAAAACGGATACTTTTCATTGTTATGGTGCAGTAACGGAACAACATATGCTCGGTGACAAGTGGGTGTATGAGTAAAAAAGGATTCCATGTCCAAGTGTCACTGTGATTCTAACAGGACCTTTGGACTAGCTCTGTGTAATGTACAATACCATAACCGCTGTAGAAAACCTGGGTTCAGGTCAACAGATAAAAGCAGTACGCATTCAAAATTAATTTATTTAAAATAACCTGCATCAGCAAAAAAAGCCTTGAGAATGAAGTCTGGAGGACAAAATTTTTTTAGATGGAATTTTTTTGTCATTTTCTGGATTTTAGCAGTAGCTTGGGACTCAACATAGAATGGACAGAATTATTTTTTTTTGAGGAAAAGGCTCCATGAAAACTTTCTACATCTTTTCTGTGAACTGTGATAACATCGCTAATGCAATAGCATGAGTGGGCTAGTGGGTGGGGTGGGGTGTGGGGGGAGAGTTGTTAAAATAAAACCAACAGCTAACGTACTCCTCTTTTTAAGAAATTTGCCATTTCAAAACCACCATCTCAACGTTCCTGTGAGTGGCGAATTATAGCTGGTGTGTGTGTGTGTGTGTGTGTGTGTGTGTGTGTGTGTGTGTGTGTATGGGGGGGTTGTGTTGCCTGGAGCTGGGTGATAGAGGGACATTGCAAAGCCACAGTTTCTCAGAGGCTGGCTGTTGAGATTGCCACCCCGGATTTGCTTATCTCACTTAGCGCAGCAATCAACCGGCTCTTCTCTGGAAACGGAAGGGAAGTTAATGGGCATTTAAAGGTGTTGCTCAGAAATCCGATACCCTCGTAGCAGAGGGCTAAAAGACCCGGCCCGCTTCTAACAGATCGGCTCTCTCCATACTGTGTTCCCACTGCAGAGCTGTGCACTAAACCATTATAGCTCACTACTCTGCAACACAAGACAAAGAAAAGTCACTCTACATTTCCCGTTGGTATCATATATTTACCTATCACAATACAAAATCAACAGCTATAACCCCACTAAAGATAAATCTACATTTCCCAGCTGTATTAGATTAAACAACAGGCCGATATATGTTTTTGTTAAAGCGCAGCAATTGTAAAGTCAGAGAGAGAGAGAAATGGAGAACAAATAACTAGAGACTTTGCACTAAGGCTGATAAGAAAACACTAAGTAATCTCTTAATGAGGAAGGCTAACTGCAAAAAGGCATGAGCTAAAATGACTATCCTTTCAAATATCTGGTTACGGTAACTCCAACCGTTTTTTCAAAGCACCCAACATGTTACTTTTATCAGAAGTACATTCATGAATTAGCTGAGAGGAAGTGGCCGTTTTCCTGCGGTACTTTTAGTTCCATAAAAAATGCGTGCACTGTGTGTCTCAGAAGAGCGATGAAACTCTCACTTCCTTTTTTTCTAAAAATACAATGGGACCTCTCTCCTTTAACTGTATAGGTTCTTCTTCGCATTAAAATTTGTCAAGACAGAAGGAACCTCTTTTTTGACAGCTTCAGATATATTCTTTGACCATAATCTAATGCTGAACATGAACGCAATGAGGAGACATTTAAACTGAGATATATGACTGAGATATATGGCAATGGGTTATCTCAATAAACCAATCCAAGTTGATTTTGTTGTAGGCCCCATTGTAAACACAGGAAGAGACCTGGAAGCATCTAGAAGCTTTGAGTTTGAAGATCTTTTTTTATCTTTTAGCCTAAAAAGAGGCACACATTTGTAAGAACCCAATAATTGCAGAATTGCAGTTTAAAGATCTTAATTATCTCAGATATGTTTTTGCTCAAGGGTTCAAGTGACCGTTTAAGTGAAAACAAACCACACCTACAAAAAAATATGTTTGTACAATAGCTATAATCCTACCTAACAACAGGACAGAGAAATTGCTTTAAGGTTAGCATTTTCAGCAGAAAAACAGGTGTATAACGTCCTTTTCTGAGTTACCATAAATCAGGAGTGTCAGTCTCCAGTCCTGAGGGCCGCAGCGTTTGCAGGTTTTTGCTGTTTCCTTTCAACCGGCAGCAAATTTAGGCCTTGGAAACCAGGTATGTGGACTCTATAGACAATCATTGCTTGTAAGTAATTAAGCGGAAAAGACAAAACCTAGCAGACACTGCGCAGACCCAGTTTAACACCACTGGCATAAACTCATAGATTGACTTTATGACTGTGATGGACATTCGGCATTTTGGTCATGGAGCAAACTATTCACCTCAAAGCACCTACAGGAAGTGCATAAGTTCACCAAACGCGATAGCATCAAAGAAAAAAAAAAGCATTCGCGACTGTTTGAAGCTAAGTTAGTCCCCTCCTTGCAAAGACCACTCTTGCTTTATGATGTGTTAACGAGAGGAGCAAAGTGTGAAAGTCGTTCAAAACACGCCTTGCTCCTCAGCCATTCTAATGTAGATTTGCTTTGTGCTTCAGCTTCAGCTCACAGACGGACGAGCCAACATTCTGTCGTGGAATTTCCTGATACAGAATAATGGAATACATTTGTCCTTCAAAGATGTCAAGTTATCCATACCCTGATGCAGAAATCACTAAACCTTGCTAAACACACCAGCATGATTGATTTTTAGTGAGACTCTTATGCAGTGTTTGATTTCCTTCAGACATAATGGGTCCAATTACACCTGAAAAGCTAGAACTCAACTAGCCACATAATATTGTCCAATTCTCAATCCAGTATTTGCTCTACCCTCATAAACTTGACTTGCAAACTTCACCTGGCGGAATCCCTTTTGAGAACTGGATGGACCAAAGTCAACAAAAGGGCAGACTTTGCGAGGCCATCTTGCCCACAATGCAAGCTTCTCATTCGGCAACAATAGTGTTAGCATTGCACCATGTTATAATTAAGAGTGCGTTATTTAAAATAAATTCTGCTCTGCCCTCTGTTTTATTGGTAAGTGTGTCTCAACCTCCGGAGCGAAGTTTGTAAGAGAAGTATGTGAGGCTGGGGCAGAAACTGGATTGACATTCTGCCATTGTTCTGGAACACCACTTCCATCTGTGCCAAACCTTGACGAGCATTCATGTTCCTCTCAGAGAGAAGTGGTTTACGTCTTGTTACTCAGGGAATCTCTCCAATGAGATTCCAGTGGAGCTGTGAGCATTGACCTTAGCTAAGGCAGCAGATGTCTGCACGTCCCGGGATGCTGTTCTAAGGTTGTCTGTGACTTCCTGGATGATTTTGCGTGTCCGATCCGACCAAAATTCTGAAACAAACGCAGACAATCAAAGAAACGAAGAGATCAGTATATTTTGTGATGGTACCATACTTGTATCCTCCAGTTACCAATATTCCATGCCTTTCTCAGATGGTGATGGTGTTGTACAATAGCACACAGAGGGTTGGAATTAAGATTCCTTTTACTTAGAGGTGGAGAAGCACACACAGCTGATCATATAGAAATGTAGATATCAGTACAAGATCAGAGATTGAGTAACTAGTTATTGATATTTACATCCCATCCTTGTACATTTCTCCAAAAATCTACAAGAAGCAACAGTTTCTATTTCTAATGTTTCACCGTGGGAAACACAGGGAACAGGACTGTATAAGTAGAGCCGTAATGGTGCCATCAATTGACTAGACCTAACGGGACCATTTTGGTTTTAAATGTTTGAAGTGTTTGAGGGTGAGGTGGTGATAAGCAAACCCTCCTGACCTTTATAGTCAGAGATGGATAAGGAGAGTCACAGCAGAACAAGGAAAGCTCAGGCTAGAATAAAAACAGACCCAAGCTCATGGCCAGCCAGTACCCCAAGCTAACACACAGTGCCATACCAGCAAACACCTTTATTTCTATGATAATTTTTGTTTACTCATTTAGTTGTATTGAAAAGAGTTTCAAAATCACATCAATTCTTTTGAATATGACATAATAATATCTCTCTGGTAATCATGTTCCAAATAATGATGTTGCACAATATTTTACTTCAGTGAAAAGTAAAACACCCTTTTTTATGCTCCAAACTGACAAAGAGTAGATGATATAAAGCAAGTTCAATTAATGGAAAATGAAGCTTCACAAATGACTGATTAATTGATATAGCAGTTGTTAGCCTGTAATTAGCCAACATAGTAGCTTACCAGCTAAAGTCTCTCATCTGAATAGCTGTGATATGTTATGTGTAATATGTAAAAAATCCAGGGTTATACTTATACAGTTATACTTATCCTGGAAAATACAAAATAATAAAGCAATACAGAACAGAAAGTAGATATTATCTCTGCTATCTTCTGTTATATCTGCTATCTAAGTCTTAACTATGCATACGCACACACTCATACACACGCACAATGCAGACATGGACATACAAACACTCAGATGCACATACAGACAAACATGCACAGACAAAAAAAGTGCACACTCATACTCACACACACACACACACACACACACACACAATGCACACACATATCGCGTAAATGGACATGCACACACAATCAAACACACAGGCATACATAAATAAAAAGACACATGCACACATAAAAAACACAAATTCACACTCAAACAAACGCACGCACATACACACACACAAACATGCACACACACACACCGTGCATGCGTGGACATGCCTGCACACTCTAATGCACATACATGCATACATACAGCCACAGACAAAACATGTTCATGCACACACTCAAACACAAATACACACATGCAAACTCCCATATACACAAATACACACGCATACATACATACATACATACATACATACATACATACATACACACACACATACTTACATACAAACACACATACATACATACACACATACTTACATTCATACATACATACAAACACACATACTTACATACATACATACATACATTCATACATACACACATACTTACATACATACACTCATACATACACACATACTTACATACATACATACATACATACATGCACACACAAATAAGGCCCTTTCCCTTCCAAGAAACATCTGTTTCTGTGCACAGTGAATGTAAGGAGTCCAGTCTCCTCCAGCTGAGGAGCTCAATGTAAATCTTCCCCGATTCCCAGAGCCCGAGGGGAGGGGCCTGGGAGAGAACCTGAGCTGAGGTCACAGTTCCAAGAAGACATCTACTACAATTCTGGAACATTCTGTGCAGACATGCATATGCAGACATATTCTCTCCCATATACACTCCCTGCATGAAAATTACTAGACAGAAAGCGCTACTCACACATTTCTGATTTCAGCATTGCAGTCTTAATAAAAATGCTAATGCACGGGCGTGGTTAAAAACGAAATATTTCTGAACAGGGAATGAAAACGTCAGATTTAGTCATTTATGATTTTCATTTAATCTTTTGATGTTTTCCCCCTCATAGTACGGTCTTGCGTAGGTTTCGGTCTGAATGAATCAGACCTGATCACATTCATTTGCCTGAGTGAATGTCGTCCGACTTTAAACTAAAAAAAACGCCCTCCGGTCGAGATCGGGGCTTCGGCCAAGAATTTGCGCTCTTCAGGACTTGCACACAGGTGGAGGTGTCAATCCCCTGAAGCCAAAGAGGGGTGTGTACTGTTTGGGGTGTGTGTGTGGGGGAGGGGGCGGGATGGATATAGCCAAACACAAGACATCACATGGATCCTACACATGTGTGTAGCAGGGGTGTTTTGAAAAAACCAGGGCGTCTGTTCCCAGAAAACCAGAAGGGAATGGTTTCTAGGAACTTTGCAATAATGTATTACTATGTAAGAGGGGTAGGGGTAAGCTACTGGTGCAAGCAGAATGGGGCCCTCCTAACTTAAGGGTGCTACTATTTATAGCGGAGCGTGGTGTGAAAGAGAGAGGCGGAAAGACGAGAGGGAGAAAGTGGTAGCTCTCAGAGGGTCGGAGGAGTCCTGTGAAGGCTCGTTCTGGCCGTTGACACGTTGCACAGAACACCCACCGACCCCCCACCCACGCCCCATCCCCATCCCCATCCCCGCCGCTCCTTCCCATGTAGGGCAGAAGAGGGCCCCTGCATGGCCGCGGCGGACAGCTGATGTCCACTCATGACCCCCCGCAACCCAACACCACGCCCCGCTCAGAGCCGCGCCATCCAGCAGCCTCATTCATTCACAGCGGACTTCCCAGAAAACCTCACAGGGCTGCAGGTCTTTTATGGCCGGCTCCAGTTGCTGCCCCCCAGTTGTCACATGACACCCGCAATCCCCCACACACCACCACCCGCACATATGTGCATCTGTAAGACAAATGTGCTCTGCTATACCCACAGGAAAGCTACATCGACAAACTAAGTATCATTTGTAAGTATCGAATTAGTAGTGTCACACAGCTAAGACGTACAGCTAAGACGTACACAGAATTTTTTCATATGATCCCAATATTTTCATGGCCTTTTGAACGTCCTTCTGGCATTCATAACATAATTTCACAGCTGAAGACTTTTTGCAATGTCAACGCTCCACACATTTTAAAATGCATAGAAAGTTCTGGGTAGTTGATGACGACATTTTTACAAGTGGACACATGAGTATCACTGTCACTAAAATTGAGCAGTTCACAAGTCTTACACTTCTTGCAAAGACGTCTTGTCTGAAATCAAATTTTAATAGTCCACGGAACTTCAGCATTTCAAAGCTTATAAACCTGGATTTGTTTGAGTATTTATAAATTAAATTTTTGGAGCACTCAACAGATACCTGTAAAACAAAGTACTAGTGACCGGACTTTACGACTTTAGTGACCAGACTTCATATTTTAATGATTGGCACTACAGACCCGAAGATTTACACAACTATCAGTTTCGCATTTTGAGCTTTGGTTTATCTGATAATTGAAACTTTTATCAATTCGAAAATTCGTATTACGTGCCGCAAAACTGCAGTTATCGAAGCTAATTTTATCACAAGTAGGCCTCTCAGCAGTCCTCGCTAGTGTATGTGTGTCTGAGTGTGTCTGTGTGTTTCTGTGTCACTGGTGTCCCGCTGAAGTACTCGTGACTCCCCATACTGTGACCAAAAGAGTTCCCTTCAGGGGGGGGTGGGTGCCCCCCTGCCCCTCTCGCTGTTCCAGGCCAAACTCAGATCAACGGGCACATCAATAAGCTGTTTGTCTCATCCAGATCTGAGAATAGCCTTTAATGCCCGTTTATTTTCCTCCTAGATTCCTTAATGACCCGCAGGGCTTTACACCAATCAAGCAGGAATGTGGGAGGCTTTAAGGTGGGTAAGCCGTCCTCAAACATTCGCGATCTCTGCGCTCGGCGGAGAGCCCGAGGGCAGCGTAATCCACAGCTTGGTGACTTTCGCAGCGGAGCGAACGGGGCAGGTCAAACCGTTAATGGCGTCATGACACAAAGGGCAAATTGAAATACCACTTAAGGCATGACCTGCTGGTCTGCACTGAGCTCCCCTCTCTACTGTAGACACGTTGCCCTTACGCAGACCTTCAAAGACGTCGAGTTTTGATACCAGACCCTGCTGCTCTCATCTCTTCTAATTCAATGTACTGCGCTCTCAGTCAGGCTGGCCTATATATTTTTTATTTTGTTGCAGTTTCGAGTATTGTAGTTATTGTACGTGGTTTGGAATCCAAAGGTCTCTTTCCGCATCCAAAGCAGCATTAGCCATATAGACCGTGTACCATGAGGTAGGTTCACGGATCTGGCTAACATTGGTTAGCCAGATCTGTTATAGAATGTTCTGTTTATGAAAGTAGCTCAGAATCTCTTTAACATGTTCGTAATGGACAATAACAGCGAACTGACACAGACTCAAAAATTATTTCATTTATGCATGTTTACCAAAGTTAGCCAGTTAAACTCAGTAAACCAGCTTTGTTGTACCTCCCACAGGCTACGCTAGCCATTGGCAAGTCAGCTCTACTCTAGGTCCTGAAAGTGTGCATCAGAAATAAGCCACGAAACATTGGAAGCAAAAGATTTACCGCTGTATTCAAATACTCTCACCTTTCTGCTCCATCTCTGTGCTGAAAAGCTTGTTCCGTTGATTGAGAGCTATAGAATGAGAATGCCACTGCTTTAATATGAATTCACTGTTATGATGTTGGGCAATCTTAGCTTTATGGCATGTAGACTTATCTTGCTGAAAAAGGCCATTCACAGATTCATACACTGCTGCCAGGAAGGGATGAAGCCGATCAGAAACACCATTCAGAGATCCTATGCACTCAAATCAAGGAATCCAACGTGCACCACAGAAACAAGCCGCCACCACCAGCCTGCGTCTGCTGACACCAGGATGGATCCATCCACTTGAGGAGCGATTTTCGTCATATCCTGTTCCTCCCATCAGTGTGAAACAGCAGGAAGTGGGATTCATCGGGCCAGGTGGCGCTTATCCAGTCCTCCATTGTTCAGTCTTTATCTTCCTCAGCCCGCTGCTGCTACTGATAGGAGTGGAACTCGGTTAGGTTGTCAGGTGCAATACGCATAGGCGTCATTTATGCTGGGGACATGTCCCCACCGCTTTTTGTCGTGTCCCATTTCGTCCCCGCCACGTTCTGAGAGCCGCTAGTTAGTTGAATCCGTCGTCGTCCCCAGAACGTGGCAAATAACCCAATCGGTGACAAGGTGCGACAAGTTGTACGTTCTGATTGGCCTCTTTCAACACCACTGCTGTACTCATCTGTTAGTTGACTGACTGTAACTCATCCTCGATACATCCTTGAAACTGTTGTTAGTTAAAAACCGCAAAAGGGTGGCTGTTTCTAATATACTCCTACCAGCATTTCTTGCCACCAATACCATGTTGCTTAAGACACTTATATCGTTTGTCTTGTTTATTGTCTTTGGATTGCACAAACACACAATCTGTGGGTACCTGCCTACTTGCAATAATACAATAGTCTAATCATGTGATCTGATTTTCTTGGAAAGGACAGACGTACTTGATAAAGTGGCCTCTCAGAGTGCACGTACGTATGTATGAAAAAATCTACACCAAAATTATTCACACCTGTGATGAGGATGAATGGAAAAGTCAAAACACAAAACAAACATGCTTTTCAGAGCAATTGTTTTCGAATAAATAATATGGTTTTCTGTGCATACGGGTGCATGTTATCTGTGCTTCTTTATCAAGTGTTGCTTATTGCTTCATCGTACTTTTGACCTGATATGCAACGAAATTGCAGTTAAATGTCAATTACCAATATGCCTCATCTATAAAGATGTTTTGAAATCAGCACTTCAATATGTGAGCTTTCTTAAGCAACATGACGAATCTAATAGATTTTGAAAGAGGTCGAACAGTTAGCCCCCGAATTGCAGGTGTGTCAGTTACAGAAACGAGAAAGCAGCAATGTGTCAAGGGGAACGTACATGTGTCGAAAATCACTCGTCAAGCGAAGGAAAAACTGCGTCAGGAAAGAGGAACAGTGCTCGCAAGATGAACCTCACTGACAGGAAAAGATGCACACTTTATGCACAGCGTAGCTGCTAAAAAACCACAGAACAGGCTAAAAATGACCACAGAACTGACTCCAGATCACCGTGTTCCAGCCTCTGAAAACTGTGAAAATCTCTCATAGGGCGGACACTCATGTACAACTCAAGTGCGCCAGTGCGCCATGGCGCATAATCTGGTGTAATACGTATACATATACAAATAGAAACAGATAAATGTTTGTAACAGCATTGCTAAGACTGAAACTGCTTTGGAGGCAAAATACAGCCAAAGTCTTTAATCAATACCCAATTTTCAGATATTTTTTCCAGGGGTGTAGCACCAGGGGGGAAAAGGGTACCAAGTATACAGTGCCCAAGGGTATGAAGGGGCCCTCAAAAATCTGTTTTTTTTTTTTTTTTTTTTTTAAAGAGGGAGGGGCCCTCATAGTCTGCCTGTGTACATGACCCAGAATTTCTAGCTGCGCCCCTGATTGTTTCCATTATTTTGTCTAGCCACTGTATGTGTCAGTATGGCAAATAATTTTGGTGATCTAATATGGATTGCAATTGCTGTACACATGGCTAATGCTTTCTCCAGCCTCAGTCATCATTCAAGCCACTTAATTATGTCACTATGTTTCAAGGTTAGTGTGACTTTTATCATTGTGTAACAATCACTCTGGTGAAGCAGAATATGGAAAATCAATTTGCATGTCTGCAAGATTGTTTTGTGACCGTGATTACAATTTTTTTCATCTCTTCATGGTTTGGATTGCTTTTTTTGATGATTTTACTGTAGTTATGCAGAACTTTCCTACATATGTTATCATTTAACACACCACTTAATATGCACTACAAAGTGTTAGGGTTCGGCGAAGCACCTCTATACAACCTAGGCTGTTGAAAACCTCAAGTAATACGCCAGTTGAAAGTGTAGTGTTCGTCAAATAAATGCCAGCAAGAAACTTCTGCACTTTGGTGTAAGAGCTTTAGTAATCCCGTTCGAAGTAAATCAATAACTTTCAGAACAAAACCAGAAGGTAACCGATTACTTTGACTCCAACCTCGCATGAGTTTAGAATACAGTATGTCTCTCCTGAAGATGAACTTTCCAGGATTGCTCAGTCTTTCTGCCTTCGGATGTGTTAGCAGTGAGTGTTTCAAACAAAGATGACTAAACAGTTGTTCATCGGAATGAAAACAGCCACAATAAAATGGCTATATTCCACAGAGACCACTATACTATAGGAATCTTAGCGGAACTGCAGGGTAATTAGCCCTTTTCCTGTGCCAGATTAGCCTAGCCAAGCTGCCTTACTGCTCTGTTTTAGACCAGTACGTAATTAACACAAGTTCAATTCCAGACAAAGCAACTCTATGACCCCTCCTGCCCCCCAACAAGCATCCCTTTGTAAATGTGCGGCACAGGCTTCGGGACCTGATGTACTACTGTCCGTTTCCTTTTCCTCCCATGTGACAGTGTATCATGGGTTAGCCCTAGCAAGAGGCCCGGTTTATCTAGGACTGAAAACATCCGACTATTATCAAAGCTTTTCTCTCCCCCTTCTTTCCTCTTTTGCGTGTTTTTTTTTTTTTTTTTCGCTCTCTTGTGAACTGCGTTGTGGGTTTTAAGCAGGATGTGGGAGCTCAAGTAAGTTTCCACACGTGGGGTAAGAGAAACGGAAAAGAAATCCCTGCTGTAGACTCCCAAAGGACACTGTCTGAACATATGTATTTTTACAGACGCTCGCCCCACCAGTCACCCTTACTGTACATTCATCTGACAAACTCTGCCATTTCAATTTTTTTTCTTCCTTTCGTTATGACCCATATAAAGGATATTGTTCATAATGATGCAATTCCTGCGTCACAAATTAAAACCATATCTGAAACCCTTTAAAACCTTCTGGACTGTGTCCCATTTTTGCCGAGGTCGCCCTATAAAAAGGGCTTATGGCGCCCCCTTGTGGAATGGAGGATCCTCGCGCTCCAGATTTTCTGTTGGGTCAGTACAAATATGTTGGCTTGTACCATCAGATTCACATCTCTCTGTGGGCATGAAACCTTGTTACTGTGGGACAAGGAGGCCATTGTACGCTGTGCACTTAAAAGGAGTCACTAGGTTTGTCACATGCAATGATAAACAAATATCATTTCATTGAAAATAGAAGAACCATTCCCCCCTCCGCCCCCCCCACAGCGATCTTGCATTCCTATGAGACATTCCACACTGTTCATTACAGAAAGCTGGCAACAGGGAGACCAGACACTCACAAGACCGAATCCATTATAAAGCAGTTGCAGAAGATCGCTTGCATTACAAGGAATGAATACAAAGTACGCTATGAAAAAAAAAAAAAACCAAACACACTCATGAGAGGATGTGGTCAGGATCATGATTTGCATTTCCCAAAATAATTTTTAAATGTCAGAATGATTTAGTGTTCCACACGGTGCTCGCATACACATGCTGTTCAGTATTTCTGACCAAACTTTCAACAGTGACGCACATCTTGGCATATACAGAAATCCAATACGGTGTTAGTCCCTCTTGGTGCACAGACAAACATTATGAGGGTTTTCTCTGTTCAGTTTTGGTTTTCGGAGTTCCAGGAGAAGTGACGAGTAAAGCACATTTTACCCAGACGCAGTCATTTCTGAAACCGTATTGTTCTCACGTGGGATACAATAAACTCTTTAAATCGTGATGTGAAGAAACTTCTTTGTATTCCTGATAGTTATTTCACAGCCTAAATCAACTTATCGTTTTTGGTCACTTTTCAACGTCAATTAATTTTAGGTGTGACTTTTTAAAATCAGTCAACGCCCATAAAAAGTTTATAGCAATGAGTAAAGTAAAAGATATGAGTGACCAACCGCATGACCATAAAATGAAAAGAAAACAGTGTGCTTTTTTAACATTTATTTAGTTATTTTAGAAACAGAAATTAAAATATAAATACATCTCTTCCACACTTGTGTAAAGCCCTTGACTGGGCTGTCCACAGCACCAGACGACACACACACAACCCCTGTTCCTGAACCGGGTCATTAAGGTGCGATCACAAGAAAAAAAAAAAAATTAAAATAAAAATAACGATCAGGACCAACTCCGGGCCTTCTGTGGTCCAGGTCTGGATTCGGTCCTAACGCAATGCTTTTTGTCCCTTACCTAAGCACACAAAGCCAGTGATACTCATTGGTTAATTACACAAAGCTGAGGTCTGCGGTCGCTGTATTTTACGAAAAAGCGTGTGTAAATAACAAAAAGTAACATCTTCTATTTCCTTATTTTCGCTTCTCGAACTTAAGGACAAAGCGCATTGCGGTTTGTTTGAATCCGGGCCTAGACTTCTCCACAGTTCTATGCTCCTCCCAGATAACCGCAATTTTGCTTCCTTTTATTTCGCAACCCACCCTTGGTAATATTCACCCTCTTCGTGTCACAAGACAAACCTAAACTTTGTGACAAGGATGCTGAAAACCACATGAACGCTGAAGTGTTTCAGTTCATGGTCAAAACCGAAACAGAAGTGGCAAAAAGTTATTTAGAAATCGATGCGGGAAAAGAAAAAAAAATATGGCACCATGACAGCATTTCCAGAGAGGAGAAAGAGTTCCACAAACACGTAAAGATTAGATAGCTGAAAGAATTATTAGAGAAACGAAAATGATTTTTTTGTAAACCTATCTGCCAATGAATCTATGTGCAAATGATACCGGTGACATCCAAAAGATCTGGGTCCTGCATTCTTCTCCAGTGATCCTACAGGTCTTTTTAGCAGGGGGCGACAGAGCTAACATGATAACGGAGCCTTTTGGGATTGTGCAAAAAGTGGCGTTGGCTGGGCTTGTTTTTTCGTTTGGTCTGCGTGTGAGGAAGCTGTCTGTCAGTGTTGTCTGTTTGTCCGTCTGTCTGTCAGTCTGGCTTCTTCCCTCTCAGCTGGAGCTGGCAGAAGACCGCGAGGTAGCGCTTAGTTCCCAGCTGCAGTGAAGACTCCGAGCTGCTCCCAACTAAGACGCCTTCCCCAGTTCTATCTTCTTCTGGATGGCTCGCGCCGAATGGTATATCAACGAATCGATAAGCCCGGCCACTGAGAAGAGACGATATGGAGACGTTTCAGAACGTGCCATTAAAATTCAGACACATTCTAACCTCAGCCTCCATCAATTCATCACTCTATCCCGAATACAAGCAAACCAAACTCTACTTCCCAAATTATAAACATATACCGCAAACATTTCAAAGCACACATGCTGATGAAATTTTGTTACTGAGTCATGGATTAGTCATTCAGTTTATTAATATGTAAATAGTGAGTGATATAAAAATGAAAAAAAAAAAAAAAAAACAATTGTATAAAGATGGAGAGGTCATACACACCTGTGAATACTCCACCAATGATGGCACACACCCCTGTCAGGAAATGAGTGAAGGATCTAAAAAATAAGGAAGAGAATTAGTCAGGCTAGGATTTAGACCATGTTACATTACATTGCAGTTATTGCTTGGGATAGCTGGGGGCCAATCACCCCTGGGAGCAATGTAGGGTTGTTGGCCTTGCTCAGGCACCCAACATATTATTTTGTCTAGCCTGGGACTTAAACCACCTTCCAGGTCCCCGTCAAGCACATTGGCCACTAGGCTGTAGGCTGCTGTATGTTTACATTCATTAAGGTTTTGATAACAATTGTACTTATCATGCTGGTTCATGTAAGTAGATCCCATAGTGGACTGGTGTGGAAGTTGATTGAAAGACAAAGAAAAGCCCAACTTGGTATTGTTAGCCTAGCAGCCACACTACCACCATGATACTGGCCAGGGCTTAGCCACTGGTGGTCCCTGTGTGAAATTAGGCCCTCAAACGATAATTTCTGGCTTTTGCCGATTTCGACATCCAGCCACGCCTGGTAACATCACGACTGGAACCTTGAATATGTATCATTACTCTGAATGCCATCTATACCTACAAGGCTGTTTCTAGTGCTAACGCTAATGTTACATCAGGCTTTTGTCTTTGGGTGAAGAGGAAACACTGTGGTCGCTATGGTTTCTGTTTCTAATTGTCAGATGAAACTCTTTGCTTACGGTGACAGTTTTACTGCAAGATGAGGCACTCTGGTCAGGCTTTAGTGTATGGTGGTTAGATGGCCAGATACGTTTCTGTCTGCTGTTCTTTACAGCCATTGTCCTTTGTGTCTTTTCAGCATCGTCCTTTTGAAAGTGAAATTTGAACTAGCATGTATTTTCAGCCAGAGTATATAGAGTTTATATCTAAAATCATTTACATCAATGCGCAGTTCAGTAAAAGTGGGCCAAAAATAGATAGAAATGTTGAAATGTTGCAAAATAACAGTTGTTCTAAAAAACTTCAATGAACTGCACTGACTTTAGTGATCTTGTATAACTCTAGTCAAGGCTGGAAATGGCCACAGTATACATTTGTTTAATTAATGTAACTGTCAGATTGGTTAAAAATTGTGATCGATTCGCATTGCAAGAATTAGTGCAATCGCTGCCATGTGGGTCCACACAAATTTTGACTTTAGGCTCCATGTGCATGCCAACCTCTCTTGTGATTCATGTCACTGTTTAAAATCTATAGGTATTATTGAATTTTTCTTCTCTCCTCTCAATCTGGAATTCTCAATAATACCTGTAGACCTGTGACATCATCACTATATCCACTGACATGTCTACAACACAGATATATACAGTGGGGTCCAAAAATCTGAGACCACTAGTGGAAGTGCTTTCTTTTATATGGAATACAAAATTTCTCATTACAAATTATACAAACAATTTGAGTGAAAAGTTAAATTATTTAAATGAATTTCAGAATGTTTTAGTTTTTGGTATGTCCCCCTTTTGATTTAATGACAGGGTCCACTGGAGATGATATAGACTGCACAAGTTTGTGCAAAACCTGATGATCCATTTTATCCCATGGTCTTCAGTGCCTAAGACTTTCTTGGCCTCTAAGGTGCCCCCATAAATGTTTCAATGGTGTCTGACCAAAATTACAAAGGAGTTAGCATGGTCAGTGTCATAAAGTTGCTCAAAAACTTTCTGTTTATTTCCAGGTTTACATGAAAACAAAACTGAAAATAAAAATTTCAATGCGGTCTTAGACTTTTGGACCCTCTGTATATGTGCGCATGCATCACTGAGTATTAGCCTAGGTGCACTTTACTGGCTGTAAATGTTTTCCTGTGCGAGACTCTCACATTTTTGAGTTTTGCTTCTTTCCCATATAATGATGGTGTGTGTATAGGGGTGGGTAGGACTTATGGTCATAGCCCACCCTTCTACATACACACAATATAAATATACAATGCATTGAAACTGAGGAAGCCTACCTCTGTTTCTCTGTGAACTTCACCATCATGGGAGAGAGCTCATACAACACGAAGACTCCCGGCAAGCCTTGGTCCCCGATCAACCCGTTAGCCACCTTTTCATGCCGCGTTACAGAGAACTGATTGGTTTTCACCACCTGCCAAAACGCAAAAAGAACTCACTTCACATATACAGGAAGGTGTACATGCAAAGGGGTTAGTAATTCCTGATAGAAAAGTGCAGTCAAGCTCATGGCTACTTTCAAATGTATTTATTTTAGAAACAAGAGAACATCTGACTCAGTCAAATATATGCGATCAAAAGAATTGTTGCTGAAATATATATTGCCATGAGTGGAATTCTCCGCTTTGATCTTTTTTTTGAGATATCAATATGGAATATATTATAACATATAATTATAATATATTCTGTAATACAAATGCTTCCTCACATGTATAATTCTTCATATAATTCAAAATAATCACATGTACTACAAATCAATTTTATCTTTTATATCTGGCTAAGCTACATCTATTACTATGACATTGTTCTCTTTTGAAAGAAACTCATCAACTCCACTCACCTCTCCATCTCCTTTTACGTAGATGGTCGGTACTATCTTCACAAAATATTGATACATCATGGAGGCTGAAAAAAAAATGCAATTAAATTAATCAAATGGTCCTAGAATGCCAATGTGAGTGTGTTTACCAGGAAAATAGTAATTCTGATCATGGACAGAAAAAATGGTCCTGTTTGTTTACATGGTCCATTAATTGTGCGTCTCTGCTAATTTCCCTATACACATGCTAATCAGCGAATGCTTAAGGGGGTGACTGGCATACCTTCTAATTTTCTGAAAAAGCATAAAAAGTGTTGGCTAAAAGCACTGGAAATTGCTGGGTTTTGTTTGTTTTTGCTTACTGTTATACTATTCTGGAAAAATCACTTCCGAACATTGGTTGTCTGACTCCCCGTTCGTGTGATAACTTTGTTGGGTTTTTGGGTGCATGCCGAGAAAGCTGAGCTGCAATTTTCAAGATTCTACAGAAAGAACGCAAGAAAAAAATATTTTGTTTATTTTTAGATAAATTCGATTTTTTCTCTTTTTTTTGGTAGCACATACAGTTGGTCAAATAATAAAATAGTCTATATTCTGTGACATTGGTCTACTGAAGGCTGTGTGCTTTTTCTTAATAAATAAGAACTTTTGTTTTTGTTCTGTCTCTTTTTTGTTCCTTTAATAAAACATTCATCAAATAATACTTGCCTTTGGCTTTTCCAGTAGAATATAGTCTTTTTTAAAGATTCAGTAAACCAAACACATTGAAAGTGGACAGTGAATTATAAAAACGGTTTGGAATGTATTGCACCACATACTGACAGAGGGCGCTCAAAAGAAAATGTAACACCCTTTTCACGCTTCACCCACATCACGTGATAGAGGTGTATATCAATGATGTCACTTCCTTTCACGATATGGGGTCCTGCTGAACTGATCTTTACACTTGTGTGAGTGTGTAAACAGTCCAGTGAGATCAGAAATACCACCAAGGGAAACGTTAGGACTCCATATTTGTTTAAAACAAAGACAAGGTAAGACGTTGAACATAAAACAATGGGTGTAAAATGGTTAAAATGTGTTATATATGGAGTTACTTTTTTCAAGGCCAGACCGAGGTGACATAATTGCTAACGTCGTTAGCTTGCTAACATTAGCTAGCATTAAATACCTAGATAAAAGTACAGGCACCAATCTAAAAATGGTTATTACAAGAATTTATCTTATTACAGTCGAGCGAAAGGTTGAAAGAAAGTTAACTAGGTTCTTGTAAATGCATGCAACCCATTTACCATAAACGCCATAGCTGGCTAGTTATCGCTAGCTAACTCATCAGCAAACACATTTTTCTGCATATATCAATTAGAGCCAATTCGGTTCATTTTTAAAGCCCAGTTCAATGAGCTAATCTTATATGCATCACATACTATCTAGCGGAGCGTCTTTGAAATAGTCCACCACATACCCGATATGTCATTATCCATGAAGTTCACAACAGGATTTGCTAAGCTGTACTCCCATCCACTTGACCCAAGAGTGGTTTGTTAACATGTATTTGCCTAACCTCACATCCGCCTTTCAACTGTATACCTCAAAAATTAAATTTTGACTCATTCTCCAGATGCCGGTAGCAGTAGGACCGTACGGACAGACTCAGCCAAACTGCTTTGACAGAATTAAGATGGGTTTCATGATGGGATTCGCTGTCGGAATGGCAGCAGGTGCCATGTTCGGAACCTTCTCCTGTTTGAGGTAAGAGCCCATATTTCATATGTAAGCTCATCCGAAAGTGCAGACGACCTATGTAACGACTCTTAATCTCTCTGCCCTGTTTGATAAACACTGAAGTACAAGTGTCACTGACGCAAGAGGGGTTTAGGCCCAGTACAGCATCGACTCAATCTTCGTAAACATCACTTGCTAACCTCACTTGATAATCCCTTTTGAGGCCCGGGTATACCCTCGGTTGTAGTCTATAAAACATCCGATTTTGCAAGCTCATATTGCACACTATTCATAGAAAACCTTTTGCTAAGTGAAAACAAAGTTTACATTATATCCTACTATTATTAAGGGTGCTTTTATTTAAAAATTCTGTTCTTCCATCTGTTCTATTGGTAAATGCCTTATAACCTCCAAAGTAAAGTTTACAAGGCTAGAGCAGAATTTGGACTGGTATGCAGCTAGAGCTCCTTGGGTCCGAACTTGTTTTTAAGCATGGACTATGGGCGCGTTCCAACACCCAAAAAATGTGCTCTCCTTTACTCTGCTACCACCTCATCTCCTCCCTCCAATATTGGAACACTGGAGGGAAGGAGGAGACAAGAGCACATTTCTTGAGCGTTGGTACGCACCCCTCGTCTCCTCCCTCCCTTTCGCCAGGGCTGGGATGACTCACCCAAGTGCTAAATGAGTGCTTATGTGCAGGCACGAGATCAGGTGGCAAGTCGGGACGGGACTGACATTTAGGCACACGTGCGGGAACAAGCACACATGAGGGGAAAAAATGGCCATCGTGGTTTTGACGAAGCCGTGTTCCTCCCTGCAGAATCGGGATGAGGGGGCGCGAGCTGATGGGAGGAGTCGGGAAGACCATGATGCAAAGCGGCGGCACCTTGGCACCTTCATGGCCATCGGAATGGGGATTCGCTGCTGATATGACCCTCTCTCCACTTCCCAGAATGCAAGACTCTCTGATATAAATATTCTCCACACATCAGATTCCCATATTCCCTGCATATGATTTTGGATGGAAACGGTCCAATAAAGGTTGTGAACTAAATCACATTAAGCAGAAATTATTCACAGGGCCCGAAGCCCTGGGTGATCCGTCCACCTCAAACCTCAATGGGTTAATCCTCTTATTGTCAAATACTGTGTAACTATTTAGCGTCTTATTTTCCTCAGAATGAGCCTACTCTCCCTTGTGTCAACAGTGAACGGTTTGGTCTGGTATTGGTAATCAGTGGAAGTTTCGTTTTATAGGAGAAGGAACAATTAGTCCAAACCTTGTGGTGCGGCAACGTCGGTCCCGTCCAAGGGGTTGACGATGCCTGGGTAGTCCTTCCCAAAAGAGAGGTGTTTGATGAAGTGAGTCATGTTGATCTGCCAGAGAAGATATACGTAAATGAGTCGGTCTGTCAACAAGCTTAAAGAGTTATCACTGTGCGAGAGACATGAAACGTGTATCATTACTTACATTGTCCAGACCAAAACTCTGCAGATCATGAACTGCAAAGGAAACACAAAATGTTTAGGCTAGGCTTGATTTTTCAAGCTAAAATTAGCCTCTTTGATTTGCAGTTTCAAGGGCTGAGTGGATGCAAACAGAAAATTTATTGTCAAGTGACTGTTGTATATTACAATTGACTAAAAGATATGTTGAGTTGGTCTGAATTAAAATGGAATGCAGGTGGCACACTGAAAATTCTTTCAGATTTTCTTTAGAAGTGGAATTGTAGCAAGAAATTGCAATACTTTTGATTTGTGCTCCTTAGCTGACAAATAAATAAATCTACAGGTGGAATTAACAGTCACAAGCTGGTTATTTGCAAAAGACATTTTTAAAAAAGCGACAAAAAGCTCAAAACAATTTTGCGATTTATTTTTATAGTTAAGTAACAGGGTAAATGCAGACTTTGATGTTTAAAATGTCCTAGAATTATTGTTTTACTCTTGACCTCTTTGGAAGGAATAGACATTGAATTTTCTGGGGCTGTAGCGAGTTTTGATGAATAAAAACGGAAAAAATAGATCAACTTACTTTCCACAGCGTGCACTGCAGAAAGAAGGAGAAATAAAGTCACTATATGACGCATCCCAGAAGAAAACTTCTACAAATTTTTGTGTTCTGTTTTCATGTTTTGTTTTTTGAAGCACCTTGTGCTTTTTGCTTTAAAGGTGCCATGTAAATTCATGAAAGAAACACACAAAATCCTGAAGCCCAAGAGGACTGGAGGTCAACCCTGCTTTTACTGAGAGCTCCACTACAAGGGGACAAGCAGTGAGGCCAGTCCCAGTGCAGTTTTGTTTTCTTTAGGGGGAACTCAGTAAAAGCAGGTCCCCTTACATCCTCAAGGGCAATTTGGAGGGGGCGGCAGTCCAGAATTGCTCTGTGGATACAAAAAATCTAATAATTCCCCCAGTTCAGACCAACTTGTCTTTTTGCACAGTCTGCGCTAAGACAACTGCTCCGAGCAGACTGGATTACACTTGAAAATGCATTTAGAGCAAAGGACAGCGAAGACTACGGAAAGTCACCGTACACACTGGTTAAGCCAGTCTCCCGCACAAAGCAAGACGGGTGAGCGGTCTACCTCTACGTCTGAAGTAAGTGACCCTCTTTGAACGATTAAGTAGCTTGAGGGCCCAGTCAATCACTGTAACAAGCCCACAGCTTGCATTAGGACTGTGTATACCTTGTTACTTAATTTGACACTGATTTGAGTAACCTTACTGATTATTTTGATCAAACCTGGATTGAAAAACACGTACTTTAATGTTGTGCATTCAAAGAAGCGTCACTTAAAAGCAGATTTTCAAAAGTAATTTTCTAGAGGAGCCGAAACTGTGGCTTGAGTTCCATTTGCAGACAAGCCTCAGTTTCAACTCTGTGTTTTTAGTCCAAAATATATAAATATATAATTTGTAAATCTGCTAGAAAGTGACTTCTCTTTAAAGGCAAGGCCAACCAGCATAGCAACTGATGGCACAGTTTAGTAATTTAAAGGCATCTGTAGACAGGTAGCAAGCAAACTGAAATATACATAGGGTTAGGGAGCCATACCATGCTGATTAGCAGTTTGTTAGATTATTAGTTCTACAATAACAAACATGCACAGTAATCATTTACTGCAGAAAATTATTTTCAGTCTCTAGAATTAGTTTCTAGGTAGTTATTCAATCACATCCTGATTCCAGCACAGCCAAGAGCACAGGGGTAGATGCTGGTAATGTTGACAGAGGAAGAAGTGATTGGGCTGCGCTTGTAACTGTGAATGCAAGGTGTAACTATATGACATCATCACTCCTTAGCAGATAGTGCAGTCTTGAGAAAAAAATGTGAAGATGCATACAATGACAGCAAAATATTCTTACACTGGGCTAGACGCATCTAATCAGTTCAAAACAGGTTCTCTTTGAGCCAACTTTAAAGGATAAAGAATCTTAGTACTTAATCACCTCAAGATTCTCAGTGAGACCTTCAAAGGAGTAACTACAAGAGGGAACTAGGACTGAAGAGCCCCTAAATTAGTCTTGTTAAGACTAAGGCAACTAACTGATAAATCCAATGGGGAACTACATATACTTACCACATTAGCACACATGCACTGAAATGCATTTGAATTCACAAGAAATATCTAAGCAGGATAGAACTCTGTTTATCAAAGCAGATAAAAACTAAAGTTTGAGTCATCTCCTGAATTATTGGCACCCTTAATGATGATCAACAAAAGGGCTGTGCACAATAAACCACACATAAGCTGTATTTTATCCTAAAATGTATAGGAAAACTATACTACTGCAAAATACTTTTTTCCCTAAGAAAATACAGGTGTTAAAATGTAATAGCAATATTTACAACTAAGTAAACATGGGTACTCAAATATATAAGGTCAGATTTGTGACCTGTAAGAACAATTCTCACTTTCAAAATAAATTTAAGGACAATCCTTGTAAACTGATTTTTCTGGGTTCATGAAATTACTTACTAGTTCTACAGCCTACAGTAATCCAAAATTCCCACAGAAATGTCTGTATTTAAGTACAGGGGAATAAATTATCCATTTTTACGCAATATGTTCCCAAAAACTTTATGATCTGTTATCCAACTGTAATATTGATCTTCATTCATTATTGCCAATCTCATGTATGAGATATACAGCACCTTTACTATGGTCCAGATCAATAAAAATACGAAGACTTTCAGTAAGCTGTGAAACAATGTTAGCGAGCCGAAGAGGACTTAAGAGACAGCACTGGCTACGACATGAGCTGTTAATCGTGACCGCGACCATGACTTAAGGAGGAAAGTATGGAATAACAAGCCGAAAAGGGATAGAGAAGAGGAGGTACGCATGCATGAGCGTTCGTCATCCAAAGCGTCGGTAACTCAGGTGACTCTGAGATAAACGCGGCCTGCTTGGATGCACTGAGAGTAGCCCGGGTCAGTCTGTTCGCTGTTCGGAAGTACGGGGTCAGTCGACTTACCGCTCTTGCTGCAGAACGTTCTGAGGGAGGGAGGGGGCGTGTGTGTGTGTGGGGGGGTTGGTATTGATCTCCCACGCAAAACGTTACCCATGTCTGGCCTGAGACGCACCTCTAATTTAGGGGGACGTCGCCCCTCCCCTTAAGCACTCAACACTTTGTCGAGAAACCAATAGTGTCTGCAGAACCAATCAGGCTTTAGCGTAATGAAAAGCTATGGGTGCAATTTAAGCTAGGATGGTTAAATGACATGACCCATGAAATCCCATTACCTCCTCATCTTTCATGAATCTGGCACTGGAGGGGGCCTTGATATTGAGTCTGCATAACACATGATCCAGCAAACATTTTCCAAAAATAATTCCCCAATCACCTTTCACAAGTTCTACTTCAATATTGATATGAAATATACTATGAAAATACAATGATGATTTGGTCTGGTTGATTGGAAAAGATTTTCCAGTAAAGTATTCTAGTGCTGTAACCATACAGGTAAGCAATATTAGTTATGCATCAAGCACATCACTAAGAGCTGATATTCCTTGTGCATGTCAGATTATTTAAAGACATGAGGTTAATTCTAAGGACCCACGGACAAGGGCACAGCCGTCTTAAGTTTATGTAAGCACTGACATCGAGAAAAACTCACATGAAGTCAATGCCTACTTAAAATATAGTTGTAACCTGGCGCCAAGAAACATAACCAATTTTACATTGTTCTTCAACAATTTTACTTCTACAATTTAGATATTGGACCATGCAATAGAATGAAGATGCATGTTTCAAGTACCCTCACCTCCAGATGTGTAATTTCCCCATATTAAAAAGTGGGGACAATGGTACATATGGTCATTTTTGGGCTGTACTCAATCTGAACCCTCACCCTTTTGCCACTGAATCAATTACAAACACAACTGACACTCAATTCAGACCAGAGAAGGTGAAGACCATTTTAACTCTCCTTAAAAGTAAATATAACTCCTGTGGGTGTCCCTGAGAACAGTAAAGCATATCCCTACGGCTTGTGTGCTGCTATGAGAACTGTCTGCAGTTGCATTCTGCAATGAGAACAGTCCCTGAGTACAGTAAAGTATATCCCTATGGCTTGTGTGCTGCTAAGCTCTTCTTGTGCATTGACTTTTTAATCACACAGCATAAGGACCTATGCTGTAGCTCATAGGACTTACCGTGGACGTGAGATTGCTGGAAACTCTTTCCAGGAGCAAAGTGGAAATTTCCTGCCACCTGTCAAGACAGAGGTCCACTGTTAGACAGGCAGGATCGCTCCACGCATACGTGTGTGTGGGCGAAAACGAGCCCGCGTCGCGTGTTGTGAGAGCGCTCCATGCAGTCACCTTGTTGACCTCCAGGAAGCCGAACACCTGGCAGCCCTCGTTCTTCTGCTCCTGCATCTTCTGGCTGAAGCCCTCTCTCTTGCACTGCTCGATGGTGTCGGGGTTCTTGAACGCCCAGCCCCTGCGGCGGTACGCCTCGCGGACATCGTCGCAGGAGTTGCAGCACCTACGGCAGACAACGACAGACTCCTCAAACCATTTTATCCATGAGGGGTGGAACAACAGGACTGAAGGACATGACGATACACCAATGGGATGAAGAGAAAGTGGGTACGTGGTAATGGGAACACACCCTAAGGGACAAGATAGACAGTTGGTAATCACTCATGAAATTTAAGTAAGACATGAAATTTTACGTCTGCCATCTATATTTGCCAATTCCCAAACTGATATTTAATATAATTAGGGATGTTAACAGTTAATCAGTTACCTGTTAATAAGAACAATGATCCATTAATTTTAAAGATGAAACTTTGATGAAATTTCAATAAACAATTCTAATAAGTAACCTCATATTGGCTATTATTTTGTTGCTCTCAACAACTGTGAGAAATATCAACACCCAAATGTGAGAACTTAAATTTAACACATGGGGACACCACAACTTTTCTGTTTAATTGTCCAATCCTGGGACATCAGCACCACCTGTGCACATCTTCTCAGCTGCCAGTCTTACAGTCAACAGACTGCAACTGAACCCAGCACACAGACTTGCTCATATTCCTTAATAAAATGCTTAGGTTTTAAGGTAGACATGAAGGCTGTGTTGTTTATGTTACAGCTACTACAATATGTTCCTTGGGAATATAGGATATTAGCATTTTTTGTGTTTGGGGTCGTACGACACATTCTATTTAGGCATAATAGGCTGTAAGTTTGTTTTGCTTGTTTACAACCTGTATTCCTGATTTTTCAGTCCTTAAATCCTTTAGTTTATTTTCATTTATTTATTTTTTCTTTCACTGCCATGGCCTTCATGCACAATATGAATCCATTACCCTGTTAATGATTGTTGGCGCTTGCCTTAATAAAATCACTCTGATACAGGACTACACAACTCATTTAATGGTATTTTGAGTCATTCATTCATTCGTTTGTTTATTACAAAATGAATCAGCTTTAATGAATGTCTTTTGTTACCATCGGCGTGGGAGTTTACCCAGCCTGTAATAAAAATGTCAGCAGTCCTCCTCCTTAGATTTCTCAATATACAAACAGAATCCATGTTGGAATATTTTTTTTAGCTATGGCCTTAATGCACAAAGCAAATTCTGTTTTGGCATCCATTTTGGCACTTGTCTTAATTTTGGCACATCTCTTATGTAGTCCTGTACAACTCATTTATTGATAGGGCTACTTTGAGTCATTCTTTTTATTGGCTGCAGTAGATATTAAGCTTATCAGTTAATCTTTATTAATCAGTTAAAGGGTTTTGACACTTACTTAAAATAACTGCACGGAATTGACATCAGTAAATATAATACAATAATACAAAAATAAAGATTTGGTTGTTGAATGAAGACTGAATCTGCAGCTGTCACTCACTAAAACATAAATTCTTTCCATGAACATTTTCATATATATATAAAAATACATAATATAAATAAATAAATAAATGAAACACACACTCACTGTACTACAAAGCCAGATTTCATAGAAACTAACTTTTCAAGCTGACCCAAATATATAATTTAAAAATACAGCAAGTATAATTCTTTGAGAACTGGGCTTGTAACTTTGAGGTTGCAGGTTTGATTCCAAGGTAGTGCACTGCTGTTACACCCTTGAGCAAGCTACACCACCTGAACTGCTTCAGTAATTATGTATCTGTATAGAAATGGATAAGGTTTCAGAAAATGTACGCTGGGCAAGCTGCTAAATGCCTAGAATGCAACTGTGAATGAAAGTCAGGGTCCTCTAAAATTTCACTTCCAGAGGAACATGCCTACGGGCTCTACGGTGAGGGAACTCACTTCAGGTCCTCTGTTTCCGCACCATAGCAACTCTCACAGCGGTCAGGATCCAGTTTACTGGGGTCGAACACCTCACCTTCCTCTTTCCCCAGATCTGTGAGAGCACAGGGAATCACAGTGAGAATTATATAAAACAGCTGAAATCACACTGTTTAATATGAATTTTAGTTAGTCTGTTTAATTTTCATTGGAATTTAAATGTATATTTTTACTACACTTATTTTACATTCACTGAATATTTTACCTTCTTAATGTATGTTGCCTTTTATCACTAAGTTGTTTCTGTTTTTCCATTTTAATTATTTCTATTCATTTTCTATTAATTCAATTACAAAATGCAAAGCACTTTGGATTGAAAATCAATGTGTGAAAAGTGATATAAATGAAATCATTATCCATAAGCCATCTATGTTCATGAAAAGACAATGTGATTGGTTCAAATCAAATGGTTTTAACCCTTTAGGTGTTGATGTAGCAACTAAAGGGTGATATAGCCACTACCCCGAAATACAACTATAAATGGAGTTATACATTCCTGTAAAAATGTAATAAACCATTACTTTTTTGTCTTCAACAAGTAAGTATATAGTCTACAATAATATCACATGTATACTTTTAAACCATCTGGTAATGAAAGTAGACATTCCACTAATACAGGGCTATGTTACATCAAACAGAGTGACATTTTTGTAGTTCTTTTCTGTGTTAATGCACACAGTGTGACATTTTTGTAGTTCTTTTCTGTGTTAATTCACACAGAGTGACATTTTTGTAGTTCTTTTCTGTGTTAATGCTAATATTCAGGCTATTGATATTACCGTGCTTCTCAGCCTCTGAGGTGACAGGCTTCCCATCTTTATCCAGCCTCTGTTTGAACAGGTTGTGCTCAACGTCCAGCTGCTGCTCACCAGCCACATCCATGGCATCGATGCTGAGATCTGAGACACAAAGCACACCATCGCTCAGGGCTAATGCTAACTCCTAACGTGCAGTCATTTTATATTTGCATTACAACATATAGAAACAAAAACAGCATAGAGCAGGTGTTAAACGTTTTCTGCATGGAAACTAAAAAAGGGTTTAAAATCCAGCACACGCCCAGGCCCAAGTTTAAAATCTTGCAATATAGAATCATTCAAATTATCATTCAGATCTACTACAAGCAGTTTCATTCTGAACTCGAATGGCCATGCCAACAGTTTTCTTAGCCATGTGGTGACACCTGCCCACATCAACATATTCCTGACCCAAATTAGGCCCCGAACCATGGGTCTTTACCACAGTTGTCTTCATCAATAATTCAAACACAAGAATATAGAACAAATTAAAAAAGGTATTTTCAATTGCCCTCCTGAATGAAATTATATTTCACAATTTTTTCCCCCACTAAATCTCTTTCATCCATACAACTTTGAAATGCATTTCTAGTTTAGATCTTCCCCATATAGCTACAGGTTATATTTCCACTGTCAAGCAATGCAAACCCATATGCTTACATGCACAAGGCATGTGAGGGAATATGACGTCGATGTTGATTTTCAGCTTGTCCCCACGTGAAGTGTCCACATACAATTCCGGGTGTACCTATTAAACATAGATAAAACATAATCATTGCCAGTGATTGAGTAAAATATACATAACACGTAAACATATACATACGTAAACACTCATGTAAATATGAACCTGTATTAGAAGTTGGCAAACTGCCATACGTTTACTTCCACTCATGTCTCATGACGTTTGGCGGTAGACATGTTGTTTCACCTCACTAGCCAAACTCAAATCTCAAATTCAACATATTAATATTCACACTGCTTTTAAACTTGAACAACTGGGCAGTTCATTTATGATGGGGTCCAGCCATAGCTAGCTCAGCTGTTGCCTTGGTTATAGGACGATAGTTGAAACATGATTTAACTGTTCTATGGGACCATCTGTATTTTAATCCAAAAAAACATAATGTATATCCTAATACAGAAACATCTTAATACACGTGTAATACACTATTATACACGTTACCAAAGCTTACAACCCAACAATGTGACCTACCTCCTTAGTAAGATAGTACTGCAACTCAGAGAAAAACAGGATCAACATGATTAGCCCACTAACGATGGTTACTGTAAAAAAAGAAAAATAACCCGGGATTAATTTATTATTTACAAATTCAGTGATACATATCGTAATTCCGTCGATACTTCCCCGATAGGTAAGAAACGATATAGTAACGATCATCGAGGTAAGTTATTGATACCTGCTAGTACTGATATCGGACTAGTGTAACGATAGCTTCACACACTACAGTCAGTATACTGCACTGGTCAAACACCAAGAAACCTAACGACGGTATAGACTCACCCGTCGCTCCGCCACATGTCTTGATTCTAAAATCTTCCAAAGTTTTTGGGTATGCGTCAAACTGTTTCAGTTTATTCAATGCCTCCATCTTCCCTCGGTCTCGGGCTCTCTCACTGGTAGGAAGAATACCGGAAACATCACTGATCTGGACCGCCCACTTCCGGTAATGAAAGGCGCTGTAAAAGCCAATCAATTGTCACCGCGTATACAACGGGTGGCAGTAGTCGCGCATTTACCTGAATACTGGGGGACAAGGTGCCTATGTTACAAATTTATCATTCATAATTGTATGGGCTGCTGATTGTAAGATGCTTTTAGCTTATTGGCTTGACCTCTCTTTGAGGTTAAGCAGAAAAACACAGCTGTAGTTATTTTTTTTCCTTGCAAAATACCCTTGCCTTCACCATCGGTTGACCTAGAGAGAACAGCTTAACAAAAACTTGTGAGGAAAAGCAGTTTACAAGATGCAACAGCAGCAGCAACAACAATAATAATAAAGACAATCTGTAATTATTCATGATAATAGTCCATTATGGTATAGCATATAAATTATGTCATCCAAAATTCCTTACATTTTACAGTTAAATATTTATCTGTATGGAGGACCACTACTGTAGTTGTTAAACCCTTAGCCTGATTGTAATCAAAGGTAGACAAACATGTAAAACATTGATATCATTTGTAATAATTACCATTATAAAAATCCTATTACATCCCTCCACTTTAATATAACACAAAAGGATGAAATATAAAATTTATGTCAGAGATATAGGATGGCATAGTTAAGTGTTACATTGGTGCCCTGATGTTGTTGCAGCTGGATTCTCTGGTCCGCTATTGGCTACCTCTGCATCACCATTTCTCATTGGTCTTTTGGATGTACATCTGTTTTTTTGAATTGTAAGTCAACCCAAATAAGGGCATCTGTGGATGACTGTACTGTGACGTGATGATATAGTTATGTAATACTGCATATTATTGAAAATAAGGACCTAGGCAGATATTTTCTGTTGTACCTTTGTTTCCATGTTTATGACAAATTGTGGAATATTTAAATGTATATATACTCTTATTAAGGAAGATTTATTGATTAAAAATTGATGATTATGATTATTTATAGTAAAAATGCATAGATCATTAGCTATTTACTCTCTTGCTCTACACCGTTCTTTTGAACTTTTATTCAACTCCCATGACTCCCACATCCATCGACAGGATTTGCTTTATAAGGAAGTCACAGCTGAATAAACACAGGGTGGGATTGATGCTTGCTTTCCATTGAGGTGTACTTTCATAATGCAGAATGTAAGAGATGTAATGAATAAAAAATTTGATTTTGGCAGAATAATCTCACAAATCATTTGGACCCCTAGGAGTTAAAAGATATAATTGACAATCTACATTTTTAGTATTACAGCCAAAATATTTCATTCATTGACTCATTTTTGTTTTGTTTTTTTGTTGCATCATAGGTAAGGAGCCTCATAAAAGGTCATTGCAAATACAATTTCCAGTGCTCAGGTTTGTATCTCAAGCTTTTAACAGTATTGACAATATGGAGCTGATAACACATACCAAAAACTAAGACATTCTGGAAATCCATGTGCATTTTTCAAAGATTCAACTTTTCACTGAAATCATAAATATAATTTGTAACTTAAAAAATGTTATTAAAGAATGCAAAATAAAAGCTCTTCCTCTAGCGGTCTCAGACTTTTGTACCCCACTGTATGTATGTATACAGAGAACACATGGAACAGCTTAACTGACTGGAAACACTGGCGTCTGTACAGATCCATACTTTGCTTAAATTACTACAGCACTTGCTCCAGAGTAGCTCTAAAGTGGCCTTCACATGGCTAATTTTCAATAATGTGGTATAAATTACTTAAATAACACATACGTATGAAGTTTTGAAGGTCTACCCTACCTGAATGCAAACCCCCGAAGAAATGTCAGGAACACAGGGTTAAATTATGTCTTTATTAGGTATACCACTGTATATTAAATATTTACACAACCATGTGTATTCAACCTATTAAAGGACAGACAGCTCACAAGCTCAAAGAAAACTTATGTGAATTGATACCTTTCCCTCAACAGAACAAATGCCACCTATTGACAATCTGAAGTGTGTATTTTCACAATTTATTTCCTTTACAGTTTAACATCATATAAGAGGTTGCCACAATGATTTCTCCTCTCCCAAAAGTCAGGCAGAATGTAGTTTGAAATGACATCTGGCAATCGATGACCCCGGCAACCATAAGTTGATGAATATGCATTATGCAAAAGATAAAATATTAATCCAGACGTTGGAAGGCCGTGCTTGGGGTTTGTTTATTTTGGTGGTCTGTAGGCGATCTTCCGGCTCTTCAAGACGGACCACCTGTGTCTCTTCATATAGTAGATCAGTGGAACCAGGAGAGCAGAGCCCATGAGAAGCTGTGAAAAAGAACAACGCTTAAAAAGAAGGCTACGACAACACCTGCCCCTACTGTGGGTTTCACAAACGGACACTACATACAAAAAAAATACACTTTAATTTGTGCAGAGTTTACGTAAGGAAAAAAAATGGTCACAAGTAACAGGTCTGCCCAAGGCTATTGGAGGTCATTTCTGTACACAACTCTTATCTCACATAACCCAACGCCACGACTCTGCAACGACCACTGGGAGGTCGAACTGGAGTACTGACCTTCAGTCCCATGCGTTTGCGTTGGTCGTGTTCTGGCTCAGCTGCCCACCGAAGGAACGTGCAAACGTCCTTCGCCACCTGGCTCATGGTGGCTGGGGTCCCTGTGGTAGGCAAGGACAAAAATATTACCCACAATCCCCCTCCTGTACCAAACGTGCGCAGGGCCTGGCATTCACAACACCTGAAGTAGTCATGTGTGTAAACTGCCTTTTCATATTAGCACTGGTGAAAAAGTAGGGCCAATAAGGCCTTGTACCTTAACATTACTCAAAAGAAGATATACAGCGCAATTAACACCAGGCTCTGAAAACTGCAAAAAACTGGTTGGGAAACCTGTCTTTCCCCTTATGAACCTAAAAGGGGACACCAATGAAATGGCTCTGTTATCTTTTCATTACTGCTTTCAGATATTCCCAGTTAAAAGCATATTGTTGCCCATTCCCGTGTCTAGCCACCTGTCATTTACAATTTTTCCAAGTCATAACCAAAATTTAGTTAAATTTTTGAACTGAATGGCTCAGACAGACTGTACTGGAATAGTAGCTTAGCTCGCTATGGTTAGCATGTCAGGAAAACAACCAGCAATCTCGTCGGTCTCTTTGCTAATTAACTCAATTTTGAGGTTTAGTTCCCCTCAAGTCTCATAATTTGAGCACTGGGTAAAACTGGAAAGACTGTCATTACCTCCGCTCTTAGAAAATGAACATTTCAAAACGTTATCCATCTTACTTTAATTTTCAAAATTCGACAATTGGAGATTCATGTAGCAGCTGAAGATCTCGGTGTGCTCCGGCACCCCAAAATCTATCCCAAACACTAACTGGAGGAAATCTACAGTGCCTCACCATCATCGTACTCCAGAACCTCATTGTATATCGGGGGGGCCATTCCGATGGCCTGGCCGGGGAAGTAAGGGTTGTAGTACAGCCCCTCCCTCACGGACACTCCTGCAGGGGGCTCGCAGTACCCGGTGAGCAGGGAGAACACGTAGTCCTCTCCTCCATGTCTGTGTGAGGGGGTGAGGGACAATGAAGGCGTGAGAACACAATATAAATAAGCTCTACCATACAGCTGCATATTCAACTCTGTACTGGCCTTCCTGTATTAGATAACCAGATCCCGTCAACATTTGCCTTTTACAGTTACTCACAATTACAAGCAACAGATAATATTTTTTCCTTCGCAAAATACGGTATCAACTCGCTGAAATTACTTTGCATATAAAAAGTTGGGGTAGAGGAACCAGCAGTTCAAAATCAGACCTTAAAAATTCAGGTATCCTCATTCCTCCTAGTTTGGACCCCAGCTGAATCCAGTTCTTGTTTTTAATATACTATACATACTCAAGAAGAGCTCTATACAGGTTTTTATACAAACAGCCTATACAAATCTCCACTGAATCTAGACCAAAATGTTACCGAATCAAACCCAAGCGTAACTGCTTGGGCTAAATATATAGACATGTAGGCGATTTGGGATATGTAATACCTGGCGTTAACGATGTAACTGAGGTCAGGGGGCAGGGCTCCGTTGTTGGCTGCGCGTGCGGCCTCTGGGTTGGGGTACGGTTTGGGGAAATAGTCAGAAAGCTTTCCTGGGCGAGTAAACATCTCTCCGGACTCATCAGGGCCATCCACAACTTCAATCTGAAAGAGGCACGGCACAGCACAGGGGTCAAACCAACCAACCCCTAAGCAAGTCTCACCATACCTCCCCCCACCATCATTTACTAACAATAACCAAGGTCGAGATTCCCATGCGATGACTAGTGAAGACTGACCAATCACTGATAAGGACTAAAGTGGCTATTAGCAATGCTACTGCCAGAATACAGATGAAGAAATCCTGTCTCACTGTAACCTTTTCACTTTTATGTCAGATGTCACAAAGTTTGTGATGGACGAAATGAGTACCAAGATTCATAGTAGTTATGAGGCTCCAAAGCATAAGGTTGGAACTAAACAGCCAGAGATGACTGAGTTATGAAAGACTCAAAATTAGACAGATTTGGAACATTTCAAGCTTTGAAACATTAACATTTTAATAATTGTGATTTGTTTTTTTTACTGAAATAATAAAGGAGACCTTTTCCTGAATAACACTGGGATTAGAAACCAGACTTGCATGTCTATAAATATACATGAATTTTTAATATATTTTTAAATTATATTTGAAGTTATAAATGGGCCAATATATTTTCAGTTCAGTTCAATTTCAATACCTTAACCCTCCAAATAAACACTTTGTTAATTAGTTACTGAACATACATACACTCAGGAAAATGAGACTGTCATTTTGAACTTTTGAAACAGAAATATTTTCAACATTACCTCCATTATTAATTGGTTCAAGTGATCTCTGTTCTTGTAGCAATTTTTGTATGGGCATTAAAAGCAATTTTTAACTTTACTGCAGCACTATACCATTTAATAAATATGAATGTCTTAAAAGCTTTTGTGTCCATACCATGTGCCTGAATCTAATTCATCAAACTCAGTTAAGGTGGTCTGAACTATACAACATCTGTATATCTTTATTATTGGGTCAGAGTGAGTGTTACATTTACAGTGTCAGCTTTTTTCCATCCAATATGAACATAATTTGTAAATCTGCAGATTCAATTCGCAGACAAATTTCATCATCAGAAATGCTTTCGGGGGCACTGGGACTGATCTGTCTCTAGTCGGATGAGGTTGCTACAAGCCTATCAAATCTCGTTCTTTCAGTCTCGAGTCTCAAATACTCAAACAGACGAAAGCAAACAAACTCTGAACGCACATATTCACAACTAGAATGTGAAACTTTTATAAATCAAAACAATAGGTCCGTCTTCTGAAAGCACTGCATAGGTTAACACA
Organism: Albula goreensis; assembly: GCA_022829145.1. Classification (NCBI taxonomy): domain Eukaryota; kingdom Metazoa; phylum Chordata; class Actinopteri; order Albuliformes; family Albulidae; genus Albula; species Albula goreensis. The sequence continues at coordinate 38,219,783 of CM040745.1, forward strand.
TAGGCTATTAAACTAATTGAACACAACACAGACCCACCAACCACATTAAAACAGTCTTATTATACAAGAGTAGGTACCACTGGTTTTGAAATCTGTCTTTTGCCCACAGCCATAATAAATAATACCAAGATAGATTTTTACAGTTAATTCTCACAGTCGTTAACTTTTTTTTTTTATTTGGTTTATTTTTGAATTGTGCCAAGTCTAACTTTGCTAAGTAGCCAAGCCACTGTTCACCTGGGCTCGTCATGTTCACTTTTACATTTTAGGTAGATTTTGATTGCATGTTACATTTTTTAAGTCAGTGGAAAGTTTAATGGCTGTTTTCTCAGACATGGATTTAGCCTAGTCTAAAAATAGACTTCATTTCCTAGAAATCAGGCCTTGGCTTTTTGTTTTAATGCTTGCTTTTCCCAACGTTGAAAAGTTGAGATCAGAATATACAGCTGCTCTGTAACTGAGTGCCACATGGCTTTCAAGGAGAGTTAAATTCATCCAAAGAAAATGGCGTTTAAGCATTATTCCCTGATTTCCCACCAAATGCTAGTTAGCTTTAGCATAAAGCCAGTTAATCACCTACCTCTTCAGCCAGAGTTTTGGCCTCAGCTTCTGTGTGAGACACTCCAACCAGATTACGGAAGGCCAGGTAATCCATACTATGGCAGGCGGAGCAGACCTGTTTGTACACCTGGTATCCGCGGCGAATGCTGAAAGAAAAGAGAGAAACACTTCAACTGATAACCCGTTTTGATTGCTGAAAGTTATGGCTACATAAAATGGAGAAAAATGTGGTGTGCGATTAATTTATGGATTATCGCAAGGCCGATATGCGATGTGATAAACCAAAAATGAACATATTTAATCATTTTCAATTATTTTTAAGCATACATGAAGCCTCAAACGTGAAACCTGTTTTTCCTCAATGAAGAAACATCACTCCCAACATATCAGTGACCAATAAATCTTTACTGCATATCACTTCTGAGTCGTGTGTAAAACCGAAATACTGCCACACAACAGAGGTGCTTCTTCGTTTAAAAATCAGATCACCTTCTGCGGGTTCTTTGCTTCACACTGGATTCACTGATCCCTGCTCGGTTTACGAATGATGTCATCGGTGTGCAAATCTACATCGAGAGCCAATTGTGCGCACGGGACCATTCTTTGCTCTCCATTATTTCATATAGTTGTCAGCTCATTAAATAAAATAATTTCATTATCGCAAAGCACCATGATATGCTTATCGAGATAAATTACTTTCACATATTTTTATATTGTGCAGCAATATAACTAAAATCTCGAGTTCCTCTGAGGTGCTGATAGTCTACGTTTGTGTGGGAAAATGTCTTCACAGCATAAGCAACGAATGCCAATATCAAGTAAGCTAACAAGCTTTCTGGTACCGCTACAAAATGGCAGCAATGCCAATTCAAGGTTGGGCTAAGAGCACAGTCACTGTCATTTAAAGACGACTGGACAGACTGTTTTTCACAGCTAACACGTAAGGTAACCAAAAGCTTTTCCTGAAAGTACTTCATAAGGTCTCTGAGGATTGGTGGTGTGCTACCATATCATGTATGGTTAAGGAAAAAAGAAAAGAAACATAACACTGCATGCTAGTTGATTTGTGTTCAATAAAACATGGTAATATGCTGGTATGTTTAATATGATGCTATATTGCCAACGCCTAATTCCTACACTTTCTGAGCCCACAACAAACTTAATGAGTGAAAAAAGTGAGAGTCATGTGACAGTTTGGTTTTTAAACATAACAAAATATTTGTAGGTATACCGTATCTAATGAAGTGGGAGTCACAAGCACAGTTCTAGTTCACTGTTCTAGAGTGCATGGTACACAGAAAATTTTGACTTTTTTTCCACTTTAAGACCCACCTCAACCGTTCACTGTCCACATATGCAGACCTCCAGTTCTGAATTTTCTAGCCAATAAAGACTGGCCAATTCTAAGTGGCCATTTACCCTTGTTGATGAACTTGTGCACTTCTTGTAAGCTGCTAAGAAGTAAGAGTGGCTGCTAAATGGCTAAAACGTAACAGTGTGAATCCATGTATGTTGTATGGGAAGCGTCGTGGGTAAAAGGTGCCCAGTCGAGCACGTGGTGGGTACCTGGCGTGGTCCAGGGCGGACAGCATGCCGTTATGACTCCATGGATACGCGGGAGGGTGCAGCTCCAGGTCGGAGGCCTTCACGGACTGCTGCAGCGCCAGCGCCAGACCCGCGCCTCCGGCCGCCAGCACTCCCAGTGTCGACAGGGCTACCTTCTTCGCCCGGGGCAGGCTCGAAAACGACATGTTGGCCTGTCAATGGCGAAGAGCCAGAAACACCATGTTAATGAACTTTATGTGGTACAGGATAAGATTAGCTTTTGTACAAATGTAACTGGAAAACCTGGTGAAGATTGAGGAGGTCAAAAAGATGACACCAACTGAACAATGAATACGATATTTCACAACACTGAACATGGCATGAATGATAATGAAAGATCCTTCGAAAAACATTTTTGCAATTCATGTGCTCATGTAAGCAGGCAATAGGCAATGTCAGGGAAGCTGTGTACGTTTTCTAATAAAAAATGGATCACATTTGCAATCAATTCTCTGCATCGCCTAAACAGAACCCAATGAACATATACAGACAATTTTGCTGTGCCCAGAAGTCCAAAGCTTGATGCCAGAAGCAGGGCTTTTAACTTTGGAATTCTCAAGCTTTGGAATGACCTTCCTAAGATCACACTGGAAGCAGAAACTGTTTCATCTGAACTAATTTATGAAAATCTACCGAATTATCCTCACGTTTACACTGGTCTTCTATAATCTCCTAAAATCTATCCCGTACTCGAGTCATATTGTGCTTGAACTATGCCCTTACACTTTCTAGTAATCTGGCCAACTACTGTTAGACAACCCAGTTATAAACGGCAAAATGCAGAAACATGGGTCGACAGTGATAAGACAAAATAGAGTTACGTTGCTATATCCTACAAATGACACTTGGCAATGACTTCATAACTTAGCTGATATAAGCCCTTATGAAACCCACGAAATGTTGTTTTCATAAGTCCTGTCGGTCAGCTGATCAAGCAACAGGGATATAGTGTCAGTATGAATTCTGATTGCCAATGGTCAGAATTATATGCAAGATTTTAGATTTGTCAGCTCAGTCCCGCATTATAATAGTATAGTATTAAAGGTATCGCTTACCGATTACCTTTCTCTTAAGTGGCTTCTCTGGAGCGGCTACTTAATCGGTCAGTTAAATAATCACTAATTTCGGCATCTGTTGAGCAAAAGGAAGTCTAGATCTCAACCATAATCAACTATATTTGAATAATAAATTATCCCCCACAACATAGAGCCAAAGTTGCAGCACACCGAGATGATCATGAGCAAGATTAACAACATGAACAAGATATTATAGTGATGCGGTTAATACATAATTTACTGTTAACTCTGTAGGACGTACTGCAATAACAGCTAAAAATACAATTTTATACAATCAAGTGAGCCACGTATTCCTAGCATTGCTACGTCGTAGCTATCACAAACGTTACTACCGATACATACCGGTAGCCATCTACTACTGCTATTGTGCTAGCTAGTACCGTTATGGCTACTCAGGGGTCCCACATCTCCTTGCTAAACATATCACACGATCGACAAAAAGCCATGTTACCAGTTAGTAGCTTTCCAAGACACAAACGATGTGTACATATTTAATATTAAATATCTATCATAAATAGGTCAGTAAAATAAGGGGGATCCTCGAATGACCTTGCCTAGCTTCAGTCCTGACACGGCGCATGTATCTTAATGCTGTTTGATCAGTCGAAAGGCGGCAGAAAATATTTCCACACATTCAAGAGAACAGATAAGTAGTCATACACTCAGTCTTACCCGGGAAGTGTGGACCGATTTCGGTGTGATCAGGAGGGTTCTCCCGGTCCCGGTCGACACCACCGCTCGTAGGGCAGCCATCTTCTTCTCTTAACTGAAGTGTGGGCTTCCGCCGAGGAGGTCACCCCCTCCTCCCCCGCCGAAATATTACACAAGCACATTACACAACATAATATTTATATTTGAAGATGACATGCTAAAAAGTTTTTACGTTTCAATTATACTACCTCTACTACGTTATTTTTTAATTCAAATGTGTAAAAATAAATTATTGTAGTTTCATATTCTACATAAAAAGCAGATTTTTTCAGACATCGCCACCTAGTGATTGGAGGACGAAATGATCATGAGCGAGGAATTGTGCAAGAGGCTTGAGAGTAGACAAAATAATGGAAAGACAAGATAAAAAACGTCTCGTTTGTATAAGTAACGGAATGGTGTTAAAAGAAGCCTACACTTGTGTTTAATATGACTGACATTGCTGATTACCAATATTTTTATGATATAAAAGGTCTTTTAAAAATTAATTTGTGATTTGTCTACAGCAACATGACAGATCCAACTGATTTTGAAAGAGGTCAAACAGTGCCCAGATGAATAACAAAAACAAACGTTAAACAACACATTTCATGTATTTATTTCACTGTATGCAAGAAGTTTCTTCTTCTTTTTGCAAAACCAGCAATAAAAGCATTGCAATATTCAAGCTTGATCATAATAATAATACATGAAACTTTCTGCATGAAGATAGAATACATTTTGAAATGCAACATTGTTCAGATGCAAATAATAATCTTGAAAGGTTTTTCAGGGCTGCAGCTACAAAATTAAATAAGGATGCATGAAAAAGAGAGTTAGAGTTTTGCTTTAGAAAAACAAATCTAATTTAACAGTTACTTTTTTGAGCACTTCACAACACAATTGGTGATGAATATGCCTTAAAGTACATCCACTAGTAAAAAAGGTTGTAGAGATAAAGAATTGAGAAGTACCAGAAATACTGCAAAGAGAAGTGGAGCTCTAAGGGAACCCAGTTTTGAAATGAATAATAAATGAAAGAAAAAAAAACAGGCAAATAGTCATTTAATACTACATTTAATACCAACTAACCAATAAAAAACATCAACCTGTGTTTATATTGAAACAAGTATAATAGTTCTATATTTCTATAACAAGTTACTACAGAACAAAAGCACCAATCTGCCCACCCCACCTTCCTTGAAGGAAAAAAAACACCAGCAAACCTCTCATAATGTTCTCAGGTAAAATGTAATGAGCTGTTACATTGTTAACTATGCTCCTCCTTAAAATGCACTGAACTCTCAATGAAATATAGCTCTACCAAAATAGCTTGAACACCTCAGATTGTCCTCACTGCAGTACCATATTGTTCCACTAGATGACACCAAAGACAAGGGTTGATTTTAAAGTCCTGCAGGAATGTTACCTGTTATCAAAGATTTGGTGTACACACATATATAAATTACTACAAGATTTCAGGTATGTGTATAAAACACAGATGTAATGCAAGACACAATATCAAACATTTCATCTTAACATGTGAGAAATGTAATAAATATATAAACAATATCATTTGCTATGTTGCTGGTCATTAAGTTCTTTCTGATCCTTAAACAGTTAATCTGAACAAAACGCCAAGACAAAATTACATGAGCATAAACAATTAAACTTTATTATATACAGTTTAATTGGATAAATAATTAAACAGTCTCAGTTTGTCTGCAGTGCCATTGAATAACACATATCCACCAACTGTGCTCTTAAGAGCAGCTGTCAGCAGAGTGGCGCAGCGGAAGCTGCTGTGCCGATAACGGGTCTTACTGCACTGCTGTTGTACTCTTCCAGAAGGTAGTTAGCATAAATTTTCCTTACAAAAAAAAATGCTATAGAAATATAAAAGTTATGTAATTATGAAGTGTACACCACAACAGTTAGCAGAGTGGCGCAGCGGAAGCGTGCTGGGCCCATAACCCAGAGGTCGATGGATCGAAACCATCCTCTGCTAGTTTGAGTCTTTTTCAACCTCCTGGTAATGAAGGGGAGCAGTTTTCAATCAGTTCTATCATCATATTAGTTATTTTGTTTACTTATAAAAGGACGTTATGCAATAATAGATTATGCCACCTTCAGAAACAGACAAGTTACTGTAAGCAAAAAAAAGACAGAATCCGATCTTCTTGGAAAAGACTTCTCTATTTACAGGAACGGCAGTTGTCAGAAATACATGAAGCGCACTCTGGGTTCAGCGGAGTCCAAATGAACCCTGAGCCCTCAGTGAAAGCCTTCTTTATACAGATACATATCTTTGATCAGGATTAGACAATAATTAAATAACCATCAATCCTACCATTACTGGTCTAGTGAGGGCAGTTCCTGTGGTTGAATACAGTAGGTGTGATAACTGGATTATCTTCCCTAGCCAGAACAGCTCTCAATCACCCATCACCGGTTTCTTTAGAAGTATCAATTGCCGCAGTGGCTACCTGCAGCTAAGTGACAATTGACTATTGACAGTGGCTAAGTGACAATTGATATCTGTGAGCAGAACTGTGGCTACAATAAGGCCATCTAGACAAATGAATACAGGTATTTGCATACCTTTGGTGGGATAATCTGTGCTCTCTTATGCTATACTGGGCGGGCTGGTTTTAGGGATTTGGACCAGAATCTTAAATTACTAAACAGCCTCTCACAGCATCATGGCAACCCCTGCAACTGCCTTCACAGCTGTCAGCAGAGTGGTGCAGCGGAAGCGTGCTGGGCCCGTAACCCAGAGGTCGATGGATCGAAACCATCCTCTGCTAGATTGAGTCCCTTTGAACCTCCTGGTATTGAAAGGGAGCAGTTTTCAATCAGTTCTTTCACAATATTAGTTATTTTGTTTACTTATCAAAGGACGTTATTCAATAATAGATTATACCACCTTCAGAAACAGACAGAAGTTACTGGAAGTAAAAAAAAGACAATTTTCTTGGAAAAGACTTCTCTATTTACAGGAACGGCAGTTTCAGCGGAGTCCAAATGAACCCTGAGCCCTCAGTGAAAGCACTCTTTATACAGATACATAGCTTTGATCAGGATTAGACAATAATTAAATAACCATCAATCCTCCCATCACTGGTCTAGTGAGGGTAGTTCATGTGGTTGAATACAGTAGGTGTGATAATTGGATTATCTTCCCTAGCCAGAACAGCTCTCAATCACCCATCACCGGTTTCTTTAGAAGTATCAATTGCCGCAGTGGCTACCTGCAGCTAAGTGACAATTGAAGTGACAGTGGCTTGACAATTGATATCTGTTAGCAGAACTGTGGCTACAATAAAGCCATCTAGACAAATGAATACAGGTATTTGCATACCTTTGGTGGGATAGTCTGTGCTCTCTTATGCTATACTGGGTGGGCTGGTTTTAGGGATTTGGACCAGAATCTTAAATTACTAAACAGCCTCTCACAGCATCATGGCAACCCCTGCAACTACCTTGGACCAGCTCTCCTTCCAACCTGGTCTTCATAAGTGACCAGCATAACTGTATTAAAAATACATTGAGCCCACACCATGTAATATAAATGATAAAAATTAAATAAGTTTGCATCAACAGTATATGCATATGATGAGTAATGAGACATTGACAGTCAACATTTTTGTGTCCAGTAATCCAGGCAGTAGTGAAAAGATGGTATCCACATCTCTTTTTCTGGGACCTATGGAAAAACCCTCACAGCAGAATGGTCAATTTGGTGTCTCAGTTTGTCTGCAGTGCCATTGAATAAGACATATCCACCAATTGTGCTCATCCAGCACAGCTGTCAGCAGAGTGGCGCAGCGGAAGCGTGCTGGGCCCATAACCCAGAGGTCAATGGATCGAAACCATCCTCTGCTAGTTTCAGTCCTTTTAAACCTCCTGGTTTTGAAAGGGGGCAGTTTTGTGTTCAGACAGGCCCTAATACTCCTTATCAAACGGTGACAGTGAAGTATAATGGTTAGGAAATGGGCCATTTAATCACAAAGCTGCTGTACCGACAACGGGCCTTACTGCACTGTTGTTGTACTCTTCCAGAAGGCAGTTAGCATAATTTTCCTTACAAAAGAAGAATGCTATAGAAATATAAAAGTTGTGTAATTATGAAGCATACATTGCAACAGTTAGCAGAGTGGCGCAGCGGAAGTGTGCTGGGCCCATAACCCAGAGGTCGATGGATCAAAACCATCCTCTGCTAGTTTTAAAACCTCCTGGTTTTAAAGGGACCAGTTTTGTGTTCTTACAGGCTCTAACCTCCTGATCAAACAGTAACAGTGAAGTATAATGGTTAGGAAACATTTGTTGTGCAGGACCAACAACTCTTTTGCACTCTTCCAGAAGGTAGTTAACACAAAATTGTACTTTAAAATAAAGCCTATAAAACATATGTGTTGAGTTAATATGGCATTCAAAATATCACTCCCCCAACAGTTAGCAGAGTGGCGCAGCGGAAGCGTGCTGGGCCCATAACCCAGAGGTCGATGGATCGAAACCATCCTCTGCTAAACTGAGAATGCCGAACAGAATTGGTTTAGGGGTTTGGAACCTGCCCCAGATAGCAAATGACTCTGGGCCAGATCCAGCTTCAGCCCAGCACAATTACAACAGTAAGCACCTCCTTGCCAACCTTGGCCAAGAGGGGTGAAACAAACCTGCACCCTATGGGTCAGGAGCTGATGTCCAGATCAGTCTTGAGGACATATATATAGTTCAATATAAATGTACATAATTTTATAAATAATTTTATATTATATAAATTTATATTTATATATTTATAAATATAATTTATATTTTTATTATAATTTATAATTATATTATAATTATATAATATATAATTTATATTATAATTTATATTTATATATAAATATAAATTTATGAATGTGGGACTTTGGTCAGATTATTCTGAGCTCTTATTTTTTGTCATAGCACTAACATATATTTTAAGGTCATGTTAACTGTTCAATGAATAATAGTAGCTAAACAGATTATGAACGATTTTGTATTGTTTTTTGAAATGTATCGTTTTTGCGTAATGGTGTACAAAAAAAAAGATTTGTGACCTTAACTGCAAATATGAGTCTCTTAAAGTCTGTTGAATGACTACAATCAATCATAAATATTTTGGTATTCTTGAATCACTACAGAAGACACTGTAAAAAGACACTGTTCTAAAATGGCAGACTCTATTGCTGATGGATTTCGCTTCATGTAACAATTTAACATCGCCGGGTTGCCTTGAAGAGCTCTACCATGCAACTGTGGCCTATTTTAGGACGACTACTCAGTACTGAGATGAAAGAGCTAGTGGTAATTGGGCTGTACTGTGAGTCAAAAAAAAGAAATTTTTGAGATTTTGCGGTTGAACTTAAGAACCTTATCAAGGATTTGATGTCAAAGGTAAAAGGTTTTCTTTAAAGTTAGCATCTGTAATTTGTGATAATCCAGTTAGGGCAAGTTTTGAAAAACACAAAGTCTCACAATGCATACCACGGATGTATCTAAACAGACATATCCTTTGACACACCACATGCTTGGGACAGACGCATCATTTTCAGACAGGGTCAATGAGGATCATTATCATTATGGCCCAGTTCCTTTCCATGGTTTTAATGTTGGTACGGTGTCATGTTTTCCCCTGGACTACATGCGCTTTGTTTGTTAAGGCACACTTTTTAAACCATTAAGTGTTAAAAACCGCCTCCATTTACTGAACACAGAAATAAATAGGAAGTTTACGATGGCCAATAAATAAACAGAATATACAATTGCACTTTTACCAACCACTTCAAACAGTATGAATGTGGTTGTATTATCTACTTTTTTTAAAATGTCAATGTTAAGTCAGTTTGCAAAATAACATTAACCAACAAATTCAAATTCTTGCTGGCTAGCTTGCTAGTGCTGGCTACTTTACGGTTGACCACATAGTCTCTTGACTGCTATATGCACTCCTTCTTAAACTAGAAACTTGCACTAGTATATGTATATAAAATAGTATATTTTAAATGTACACTTGAAATATGTCTAGTATAGTTTTTAGGTAAATAAGTAATTGCTACTTAGCAAACAACAGTGGCTTTTCACCCTTGTTCACAGGTTGTTGCATTTAGTCTCATTTAAATATGAAAAACTGTATGCACCTTTGTCCTCTAAGACAACACCACCCACCACCAAAAATTCTGTTGAATTTGAAAAATCACAACTGTCGCCTGCAGTGCTGCAGTGTTCAATGTGTGTTTTAACCTGAGTTCTCATTTTTCTCAGGCTTTAGCCACAATGGATGAAATGTGGAATGCAGGCCTCTTAGGTCTGACTTCCGCCCTCACCATCGGATGTGTCACCTCGCTCCTGGTGAGACATTTTACCTTTCATTATTAATTATGCAGCATTTTACTCAGACCGACACACAGAACTCACCTACACATCACCAAAATGGATCCAGTCTGTCAAATTCACAGGCCTCATTGTTTCTGTTACAGTGCTATGAACATGTCCTTCTTGGCACACATTCTTCAGTCGAAATTAAAACATGCCCTGAAAAACAAAGTATGTTCTGTTCATATTTTTCCCATTTCTGAAGGTTCTGTGAACAGACTTACACATTTTTCTTTGTGCTTGTTTATTGTAGGTTCAAAAACAACGTCAGGAGTTGAGTGCAATTAAACAACAGAACGAAGAGCTTAAGGTGAGAGAATTTGTAATCGGCAGCATGGCCTTAGCATTATGGAACAGACTGTTAGACTCAGAACGCAGGTTATTTATTTGCATTAAATTGGTCTGTATAAATGGAACAATTTATGTTTTTTTGCAATATTTTGAATAAATGCAAGTCATTGTTTATATTTGATTCATATAATTTCATATTTCCATGAAGGAGTCACTCAGGCAGAGTGAGCAATGCGCAGCTCATCAAGCAGAGGAACACCAGGGACACCTCAGCAACATCTGGGCACTGCTGACATCACTGGCTCTGCAGAATGAGCAGCAAGGGGAGGAGATTGAAGCCATGGTCATGGAAAAAGAGCAGCAGCTGGCAGACCTGGCTGTGATCACAGAGGAGAAGGCACGGCAGCTCGCAGCCGTGACCAAGATCTGCGAGGATAAGGAGCACCAGCTGGCTGACATGACCATGGTTGCTAAAGACAAGGACCAGCAGCTGGCAGCCATGAGACAGAGCGCTGAAGAAAAAGAGGCTGCTCTGCTGCAGTAAGTATTTTGTGCAGTTGGAATGCAGAAGCTGCGCAGGTGAAGACAGAAGTTGCTCAGCTGAAGGGTGAAGCTGGGCATTTGAAGGCTGAAGCCCGTATTTTCTCTGCTTTGCAGGAAGATCACTCAGACAGAGGCCCATCAGGTCAGCATGGAGGAAGAGTTTGAGAAGATGCTCCTTCTGCTGAAGAAGGAGATGGAGGAGAAGAACTTCCTCACAGACCTGGTGAATAGTGTGATGTAGCTCTGTCAACACAGTGAACTCCTCGGGAAGATCCGGGCTCTGGAAGAAAAGGTGGCAGCACTGACTCTGCAGAACAAGCAGCAGGAGGAACAGTTTGCAGCCATGGCTAAGGAGAAGGAGAAGCAGCTAGCAGCCCTGGTTAAAGTCATCAACGAGAAAGAGCACAAGCTGGTTGACATGACCAAGATGGCTGAGAAGAAGGAGGCTGCTCTTCTGCAGTAAGTACTGACTCTGCCGAGGGGCAGGTGGGCTTCATCCACTCACAGCACGGCCAATCAGGCCACAGGTGTTTGAGTCACATTTAGATGTTGAGCTGTGGTACTGAAGCTGCGCAGGTAAAGACAGGAGATGCTCAGCTGAAGGGTTAAGCTGTGCAGCTGTGCAGCTGAAGCCCGTATTTTCTCTGCTTTGCAGGAAGATCATTCAGGCAGAGGCCCTTTAGGTCAGCACGGAGGAGGAGAAGAAGCGTCTGGAAGAAGCCTTCAATAAGAACATCAGTCTGCTCAAGAGGGAGATGGAGCAGAAAAATCACCAGCTAGCAGCCATGGCCAAAATAGCTGAGGAGAAGGAGAAGCAGTTGGCAGATATATCTGCAATTGCTGAGGAGAAGCCCCGACAGCTTGCAGCCATGAGGAAAATGGCAGAAGAGAAGGAGCACCAGCTGTCAGACATGACTATGTTCCTCAACGACAAAGACTGGCAGCTGGCAGCCATGGTCTCTGACGGAGGAGAAGGAGCAGGTCTTGGCAGACATGGCCAAGTACATTGGGGAGACAGAGGCTGCTCTGCTGCAGTAAGTATTGACTCTTTTGAGGGATTGACTCATGGGATGGATAATCAGGCCACAGGTGTTTGACTCGTGCTTAGATGTTGAGCTGTGGTACCTGATCAACTGTGATTAACACTGATGTACCACAGCAGAGGAAATGTGCACTTATGAAGAAGAGCTGTGCAGTTGAAGGCTGAAGCTGTGCAGGTGAAGACGGAAGTTGCTCAGCTGCAGGGTAAAGCTGCGCAGTTAAATGCTGAAGCCTGTGTTTTCTCTGCTTCGCAGAAAGCTCACTCGGGCCGAGGAAATCAAGCTCAGCATGGAGGATGAGCATGAAAAGAAAATCTTTCTGCTCAGGATGGAGATGGAAGAGAGGGAGAACTCCCTCACAGCTCTGGTGAACAGTCTGAATTATCTCTGTCAATGCAGTGCAATCCAGTTTAGATTCACATCTGCTCACTGCCACTTATACCAGTTCACTGTTTGGCAGTTAGCGTGTCAACAAGGTTTATGCTGAAGTGTTTAAAACATTTCAAGTACTTTTCAATAAATCTTAGTAGCAGTGCAATATCTATCAGATGCCTGAAAGCAGTGATATGATGGAAGTTATTAGACAAATAGAACAGTCTTATTGGTCAGTGCTCACAAATCATTTCTGCAGCATGCCCATGTCTTGTGTTCATCCTGATTTCCTCAATGTTACACACCACCAGTCAGATCTTAGTGCTGATTGTTACCTGTCTCTCTCTAGGTGAAATCCCAGAAAATGGCTGCTCAAGAGAATCTGGTAAGGAGGATGTACAGTTTAAAATAGGCAGTTTGTGAGTTTAGTCCCTTTCAAATACAGAATGTTTATTCCTCTTCCTTTCCCTCCAGGTGATTGCCAACAAGTCCCAGATGGCTCTTGAGCAAAAGAGGAAGCCATCCAGACTGCGGAAGAAGTGAGTTCAGGAGCCAATCAGTTCCTCTTAAATGTGTAATCTGTAATCACTGGAAAACAGCTCAACAGGAAGCTCTATCTTTCTCATTTCAGCAAAGCCCAGACCGTGGATGAGACGCTGGTCGCACTGATCGATCAGAACGAACAGAAGGAACAGCAGCTGGCAGTCGTGCTCTGCGATAATGCAGAGAAGGACCAGCAACTAGCAGTCATGGCTGTGTTCGCCGACAAAAAGAACCAGGAGCTGGCAGAGATGACCATCAACGCAGAGGAGAAGAAGCTCCAGCTGGAGGAAATGGCGATGGTCATCGAAGAGAAGGATCGGCAGATCAGCGACATGGCCAAGCTCATTAAAGAGAAGGAGGGTGCTCTTCTGCAGTAAGTATTGACTCTGTCGAGGGGCAGGTGGGATTCATTCACTCACGGCTGACTGAGTGAATCAGTGTTTGTCACCTGTGGCCACAGTCTAGCTGATATTCACAGACTGTGCTTTTGTCTGTTTCCAGGCTCAAGGATATGTTGTGCCAGGTGCCCTAAGTGGCCTGGCCCATCTGGCTACATTCATTGAAGTTCCAAGAAAATTACAAAAACTGCTTTGTGATTTCTGATGTTGAGCAAGCTACTACATTGGCTAAACTTGGAACCATAAGTATGAATTAGCCTGCTTGTCTAATCTTTTGACTTTACACAAACTGAGGAAATCTATACTGGACATATATTTTAATACAAAAATGTTGCAGGCAATGAATATAGTACTATTATAACTTTGCTTTATTGCATATATAGGAGGTGATGTAGCAGTTCAGCATTTAGTAATTGCAGTGTGTTGTGCCTAGAAAACCTTTTAACCATATAAATCAATCCTTGTATTAACTTGACTAACAACAGGTGATGCATCACTGAACAAATTATTAAATAAACCAATATTGGAATAAAAAGAGTTGAATTTGATTTTTGCATAAATAATCTTTTGTTATAATATATTTCAGGTCCCACTGACTGGATCATAGGGTACTCTTTCATTAAGTGGGGTACTCTTCCATCACACCTCCTGTCCTGATTGCCTCAGCCGCTGCTGAAGGAGATGCAGTGGTCTCCCCTCCGAGGCAGGAAGCAGCAGCAGCAGGAAACGGAGGAACTCTGACTTGCTGGAGCTCCTCAAAAGACAGGTGGAGATAGAGGAAGAGAGGGAGAGAAGGGCATTGGAGAGGGAAGAGTAGAGGGAGAGAGCGGGATTGAAGAGGGAAGAAAGGAGAGATGCCGGTAATGATACATTCCTGAACAACCTCCAGGATAGAATAATTGACATGATCCTGTACATTTAATGTTGGTTTTTTAATGTTTCATTTCTTTATCTTGCCTCAGTTAATTTATTTTAATACAGCTACAAATGACTTTTTGTAAAAAAAAAAAAAAATATGGTCATTATTTTTGAAACCCTTCTCCATTTTCCTTTTTGAGCGGGGGAAAAATTATTTGACATGACATATCCTTGTAACAAAAGTAGAGGTAATAATAGTGACATTAATTGTAATAATAGATCAGAATAGATTCCTAAGTTTGTAAAGACACAATGTTTTATTCGCACAGGAATGAAATCGGGGCAAATTACAACGTTTTAGAAGTGGTTGCCAGGCTTTGCAACAAGGGATGATCTTTTGTTTGCAAAAACTGTCAATATGGTTGCCAAGTTTTAATAGCCTGTATTTGGAACAAATTATTAGAGCCCAGTCGATACGGGATTTTTGGGGCCGATGTCGATATTAGAGAGTAGAACATTTCTGATATCAATATATCGGCCGACATTCATACATACTGTATATAAACACAGAATATATACATCCATATATTTTTTGCAATGATCCCTCAAATGTGGTTATCAAAAACTAGTGACAAAGATTTGTAATGGAGGCAGGATATTTTAAAGGTTAACAATCAACTATTATCCAAAATGAGTCTGACATCAGTGCACTGAACAGTAAACTTCAGTTCACTTATTATAAATAAAAAACACAAATAGACCAATATATATATATAATATAAATATATACAACATATATGTATATAACTTTAATTAAGAAAATAAACATAAAATGCTCCCTATATAACTTTAAAAAATTAAAAAAATAAATAAAAACAAGGCAACTGTGTGGGGCAAGCAAGCTTCTGCCAATCCAACGGGGGCAGGTTTATGCTGGAAGCACAGCTTTTCCACATTGTGAACATCTTTAAAAACTAAATGTTAATAATAATAAAATAAAAAAATTAAAACTTTAACTGGAAACAATCTAAATCACCCATAGCATCTTTTTCTGCATTAGATATAAAAGTTTTCATATCGGAAAACATAAGCCGATACCGACATAACTGTGATTGCCCCATATCGGCGGATAAAATCGGGTAACCGATATAACGGTTGGCCTCCACAAATTACACCAATTTTTTAAGCAGTAAAACAATGGCATAATATTTAAACATACTTAGTCACAACATTCATGGTTTGTCTTAACTTTCACAGTTAATGTATGGTAATTGAATCTTTAAGACTTGCAATATTACATATCAGAATTGCAGAGCTGTGTTGTTGCGAATGCGGAATTGTCAACAGAATAAACAGTTGTCATTTAATTTAAATCAGCTTATACAGTTTTATATGGTTCGATTTAGGGATTCACGATAACATTGGTCACAGCAGCAGTATCGGTCGATAAGCCTTAAAAACGTAAGTATCGCCATAGGCCGATGTGAAAAAAAAAGTGCCGATGTTGTACGTCGATATGAAGAAGCGAGAAGACATCATCCAGCAGTCATCCATTAAATCGACTAATTTCGAGACTAATTTTCGATGGCTGATTTCGAGCATTGGCTGAAGAAAGAAGGTTATAATATTTATTATTCATACGGTTTCACCATATTTCAAACCAGAAAACTACCTATAGGCCTATGGAAAACCACCAAACGATAAACTTGGATAAGCGTGGCGCCCCCAAAATTTGGTCATTTGAGTTATTTCTTAAATTAGTTTACCTCTACATAGGACAGAAAACTATATGGATAATTCTATTGATGCTGTGTGGCGTTTTTGCATAGTATAAGCCTGGGTTTGTAAAGTTAGATTAGCAAGCTAGCATGCCAGGTCTGCAAGCTTGTAAATAACATGTCTTTAAAATGCTCTGAAGAATCTTGAGGTAGGTGATCTCGACTGATCCAGTCACTTGTTTTATTGTACTGTAATATAAGCTTGAAAATCTGTGAATAATTTTACGTAATTATGGCATATTTCTTCAGTTCAGTCACCTAGCTTGTCAGGTTTCTGGCTAGCAAGTTAGCTCGCTAGCTACCGAGCTAACGTCAGCTGAATATGAGAAATACTGTTGGCACAACTTTGATCTTCAGGCAATATGTAATTATTTCAGCTGCGTACTTCGTATGTTGATGCGTAGTACTTGTATTCTAGTGCAAATATTGTCTTATAAGCATGCTTTTTACATCTGCATCCACTTCTCACCACAGTGGGATAGTTCATTCTTGGTACCTAGCTTGCTTGTTTATCTTACTTCTCTCCATTAATGCTTATGAGTGTCTGGCACAATGTGTCATGCAGTTTTATATGTTCTTTTGAGGCGGTAGAAAACGTCACCAAAGCAGCAACCAATCGGATTTCACAACATCGTATTTTCACAACCAGATGTGTTTCCTTTTGAGCACATGCAGGATGTTGATCTGCCAGATTTAATCTGACATAACAACATACAGTACATCAGACAGTGAAACTGCAGTTGTCAATGTTCCCTGTGCTTGTCCCTTACAAATAAACTAAATTAATAAATTAAAGCATTACTCATATATACACAAAAGACCACCACACTATACTAATACAATATTAGCATTATTATAGTAATTATTAACATTACTGCCAGTTACTAGCAGTGATACAGCAATGTATATATCCTAGCATAGCAACATAACAAAATTTAATATACATTATAAGAACAGCAATACAAGATTATACACTTGTAATATAAATCACAATTATTATAAATAAGTACGGAATGTATCTCCTGGTTGTATAGTGCCATATAAGTAACTTAGCATAATTACAGTTGCAAAGTGTCTTTCCTATCAAAACAATGCAATGCAGCTAGTGTACAAACACCTATCATCGCTAACGTGTTATTTTTACATTTTTTCAGGAAAAGCAATTAATGTCCTATGAAAAGTACTCAACATAAACTACCTACATGAGAAGAATCAGCTTCATACATATAAACTTATATGGCCCCTATGAAATATTAACTTTTAGCCTTAGCACATGCCCGGGAATTCTTCAATAGCGACGGTTAAGTGTAACAGTCCGATGCTATCGTATAAAAGGTCGATAGCACGGTTCCTAGTAGCTAACGCTACTTATGCTACGACTAGGGGACTTCTGGTTTGTTTGTGGAAACAGGAGGAGGTACTACAGTTTTTAGCCACAAGAGGCTAAAAACGACATATTTCTTGACAATTATGTGATGTTATATTTACACACATATGACATGCACAGAGCTGAGTACAAGGAACTTAAAATATTTTGGCTTGGTGGCCTCAGTTGTGGGCTTGACAGGCAGGAAAGAATCTTTGTGTCTATCTCGAGGAAACTATACCAAACAGGAACAACTGCTGTTAGGTTTGCCTTTTTAAAAACAATTTGTTTGTAAATGTTTGTTTAATTTTCTTTCTTTTTTTTACAGATTTAACAAAAATGATTGAAACAGCCAGTTGTTGACAGGAGGTTACTTCGTATATTTTTATATTTTGGGTTGCGGAGATTGGTGTAAACACATAGGATGTCTGGGAGAGAATCATTTTGTAAATAGTAGTACATTGTTGTATATAACTTGTAAATGTAATTGTCACTGTTCATGACCTGTCCTGCACCTCCGTTTTAGCATTTAATCCTATATAATGTGAGTTTTCACAATTATTTTTTTTGTGGCTAACTGTGAATACTAATCAAAATTTAGGAACAGTTTGGTATTGTGTCATTTACTTAAGACTATAGAGGGTGTAATTCATACTTGTCAACTAAAATGTAAAGGAAATAGCAAGTGTGTGGGTGGTTTGGGTGACACTGTTGAGTAGGGGTTTATTACAATATTGGTTATTATAAATTTTAAGTAGCTACACAAGACATATATAAATACATACATTGAAATGGTGTTTGAAATACATCTGTGTTAGTTTTCATAATGTTCAACTGGTGAGATTTAATTTCATGGCAGTAAGAAGACAAAAAGGGAAAAAAAAATGTGAGTCTTGGCTAGCATTAAGACGTTTTGTCAGTTTGTTGATATGCAGCTTCAACCTATGTGAACATGTATAGTAAGTGTGGAAATGACACAAAAACAGACAATAAGGTGTTGGATTCAAAAAGGATACTCACAGATTAAAAGGTTGGACAACATTAACATTAAAATGTTTTAATACTCTCAAACAAACAAACAAACAGCACGGACGACTACCAGAATTCATTTTGTATGAATCATGCTGAGGAACGCATTAATCTCTGAAACATTGCATGAAAAAATGAATAAATAACATTTTTGTTTATTTACCATGGGCCCTGTAAATTGCAAAGTCATTGTGAAAATTGACAGAGGAGACAACTTCAGCTGGCCAAAATTACACTTAAGTTACCTCCATTGAATTTCCACATGGGAGTGCTCTGGGGATTTTTGCAAAGAGAGTTATGGCTATTAATATAAAGTCAAAATTTTTTTAAATGTAAAGATAAATAAATAATCAAACTTTATCAATATTTATCAAATTGACTGAATAATGGCATAATTATGTATTTCTGATTTCACCTTGAAACTGGCCTATAATGAATTAATGCAGAAAATCCAGATTGTATGGTTAGAGAGGCTACATAAATACATAATTATGTATTTCTGATTTATGAAACTGGCCTATAGTGAATTAACGAACTGAGAATGTGCTACATAAATACTTATAACAACGAACTGAGAATGTGCTTGTTCATCAAGCTCAGCTTGTCCGATTTCAGAACCTTGCTTATAAATAACTTACGTAAGAGCAAATGAAGTTGTGATAAATTACTCAACAGCCCTATCTCACAAAATGGCTCTCATAATTGGATGTAGGTCCTCCTTTCTTCTGGTTAGCATTAGCGTTCGGCTGTTCGCGCCTCACAAACATGGAAGCGGTACAAATCTCCACATGCCTCCTTTCACTGCCAAGGTTTTGAACCACTGATGTCATTAGAATTGTAGAAGATTATTCACAAGTGAAACGTTCACTGGACAAGGAATAAACAATTTATTTCAAGCAGTTAATTTATGATTGTAAAGGTTAGTAAAGCATTGACAGTGCTGTCTAGCTAAAGCTAACAGTCAGCTGGCTATCAACTACTTATTAGTAGCTTCGATCTCAATTTATTGGAATATTCTAGCCTTATGTAAGTTTTCCAGATTTTGATTCACAATTGTTTAAACTTACCATTGGCGTGTAATTTGCTGTATCTTTGGATGTTGTGAAACCTGTGGTTGTCAATAAAATTTGTATTCACTACCTGTTAAAATGTCCGCATGTCTGCCAAGTTCGTTGCAGTTTGTTTGCTTGTATTTGTGTTTGTGTGTTCACCCACATGTGTATGCCTGCCTATTATCTAACATTGTAGTAGAGCCTGATACTATGTCGGGATTGCCGTGGGATGGGAGTTAATTTCTCTGTAGTCCCTTGAGCTGCAGGATGGGACTTCTTCACTTCTGGAACAGACTCGAAATGGATTCCTCGAGTGCAGACTTTTTTATTTTTATTTATTTTAATTAAAAGAAAAAAGTCATATAGTGCTAGATCAGATGAAACTTTGCGAGAAAAGAAAGAGGCCACAGCTGTAGGAAAATGGATTCATCCTTCATCAGGACAACGCGCCAGCACACCCAGTGCACCTCAGTGAACAGCTTTAAGTACAAGAAACGCATCACACACTTGACCACCTGCATTAGACTATTCATCTGACCTTCAGTACAGATGACTGTCCACACTTTTCCCTAAAATCAAATCTGCACCTTCGAGTCTGTTCCAGATACAGCATCTCATAGACACACTGCTGTAATTACAGAGAGTTTCCACACTGCACCTGATAGACACACTGCTGTATGTACAGAGAGTTTCCACACTGCACCTGATTGACACACTGCTGTAAATACAGAGAGTTTCCACACTGCACCTCATAGACACACTGCTGTAAGTACAGAGAGTTTCCACACTGCACCTCATAGACACACTGCTGTAAGTACAGAGAGTTTCCACACTGCACCTCATAGACACACTGCTGTAAGTACAGAGAGTTTCCACACTGCACCTCATAGACACACTGCTGTAAGTACAGAGAGTTTCCACACTGCACCTCATAGACACACTGCTGTAAGTACAGAGAGTTTCCACACTGCACCTCATAGACACACTGCTGTAAGTACAGAGAGTTTCCACACTGCACCTCATAGACACACTGCTGTAAGTACAGAGAGTTTCCACACTGCACCTCATAGACACACTGCTGTAAGTACAGAGAGTTTCCACACTGCACCTCATAGACACACTGCTGTAAGTACAGAGAGTTTCCACACTGCGCCTCATAGACACACTGCTGTAAGTACAGAGAGTTTCCACACTGTGTGTCACTCAGTCACTGTCTGTTCTGCTGTACCTACAGTGTGGACCATGGAGGAGAGATCAGGAACAAACCAGGACCCAGGAAATGTGAGTCTATTCTTAGTCCTTTGCTCCCTCTTTTGTTGTCTCTTTCACAGTCTTTATCTTTTGCGTAAAGCCACATATCTGTGGTTCTTGACTTCACTTGAAGTGTTTGTGGGCAGACCATGTTTACAAATATGCACCCAAATATGGAGGCACACAAACACACATAAAATCACAATCATGTATTCTTTCATACAAGAATATTGACTAATCTCAATCTAATTCATGTCTCTACAGATAGCTGTCAGCTCATACTGGATCCAAATACACCACACAAATACCTGTCTCTGTCTGAGGGGGACAGGAAGGTGACATGGGGGAGAGAGGAGTGGACATACTACGATCATTCAGACAGATTTGACTCCTGGGACCAGGTCATGTGCAGGGAGAGTCTGTCTGAGCGCTGTTACTGGGAGGCTGAGTGGGATATGGGCGAGAAAGGAGAGCTTCAAATCGCAGTGGCATACAAAGGAATCAGCAGGAAAGGTGGTGATGGTGACAGTATGTTTGGCCAAAATCAAAATTCTTGGAGTCTGTGGTGCTCTGAACACAGATACTCAGTATGGCACAATAAAAAGCAAATTGTCATAACTTTCCCCCCTTCCCCTTACCGCAGAGCAGGAGAGTCTCTCTTAAATACTGGAGCATGTGTGTACAGAGTAGGAGTGTGTGTGGAACGCCTGGCCGGCACACTGTCCTTCTACAACATCTCTGACACAGACACACTGACCCTCCTGTACAGATTTCGCACCAGCTTCACTGAAGACCAGCCCCTCTGTGCTGGATTTAGAGTGATTGGATGTGACACCTCAGTGTCCCTGTGCCAGCTTGAGTAGAGTCCTTCTCTTCTCTTTGTCTCTTTCTTTCCCACACACACTGTCCCTATCACATACTCCAACACAATCAACCATACACACACTCACACAGTATTTCTTTGGCTCTGTTTCTCTCTCACACAGACATGTACTTACAAAGTAACATGCATTTTAACATGTGCACTCTAAAAATTCTCAATTACACAAAATACACACTTGTAACACACACAGAGCCACACACAGGAATACAAATGTACTCTTTCACACAAGAACAAAGCAACCACACTCTCAACATGGGGTTAAGGGCCTTGCTCAAGGGCCCAACAGCAATGGTGTTCTTGCTGTGGCTAGACTGGCCCTCGAACCACCAAACTCAGAGGTCCCAGTCATGTACCTTAACCTTGTAGGACAACAAAACCAATTATAAACTGACGAGATCGTAAAGTGTTGCACATATCTCAATATTTTACTTTACTCCTTGACTAAATGAATCTGCATATCTTTTATTCATTTTGACAGTATTGCTTAGGTTGTAATGTAGTCCTGCATTGTATCTGTATGTATATGTACTTGACTGACAGTGGCAAATAATAAAAAAAACCAAAATGAATTATTTCAATTGTGACAAAAATGTAGGCCCTACGTTAAATTCAAACCAAGACAGATTTCTGTCATATAGTTAACTGATGAACATGCACTGCTTCTTTGGAACCAGCAGATGGCGGTATAACCCTTAAAGTGTCAACTGGAGGGACGTCACAACCCTTTTGTGGTTTCACTCAGGTACATTTACAAGGACACCTGAATGACGAGTGAATAGAATCACAGGGAGGATTACCTTATTGCTGAGAAATATGTTAACATACTTGGCTTTTTTGTAGTCTATTCAATAAAGAGGGTAAAGAATTCAGAGACAAATTTAGACATTTCATATTTAAAGTCACAGTAGGGTATTACAGAATAAGTAAGGCTAAATACCAGGAAAGGGCCCTGACATTACCAATAAATACTAAACATTTAGATTATAAAAAGTGCATCACATTATATCTGAATGTAAGAGTTTGCTATTGATGTGGATCAGCTATGATATCTAGTTGATACCAGACAGCTTCAGGTTTCTATTACATGTTGTGACTTTATGCAAATAACTTTTAAATTTCAATATCAGCTACCATTCCAGAATTCCCTGGGGATAGTGTACCGCTACATCTTCATCGCTCTCCCTTGCGGAAAAAAGGGAACAATCCGAATCCCAGGGAGCTCTGCACAGCGTTTGTGAACTGTCAGCTGTGGAAACCTGAATGTACTGAAAACTGAAAAAAGAAAAAAAAATCCCCTAGGGACTACCAAACTCAGACTTGACACACGACAAGATCTCTTAGGTCCGTCAGGACTCGTAAGGAGCAGCCTGTTTTCACGTACTGACAACAGGACAGGTGTTCTACAAGGTGCCTTGAGGAGCAAAAACGGAATCTGTTTTCATGGGTCCACTGAGGTTGATTTAATCAAAAATATATCTAATATATATCTAATATATAATATAGATGATTGTTCCATCCTATGTCTTTGGTAGTTGACTCTTTAAAACTACAAAGACATAGGATGAACCAACCATCTAGCAAGAAAGTTTTATCTAGTAGTAAAGCTTTTGTAGCCTAATTTTTCTTTTAATTTAAGTTTTTAAATATCGATTTTCTTTACTTTCGCTGGATAAAACATTTGATTGGGAAAGAGATAAGAATAATATTATAGAATGTCTTTTGGTAAATCCACTTTTGGACATGTATTAATGTTCATGGTACTGAACCAGGTTTGTGATTTTGTGATGTTTTTCTAAAGCATGACATGACACTGTTCGAAATCACAACATATTTTTGACATCATGTCTCGTAACATTCTCTGTAACCAGAGAATGTCACAAGAACTTCATGTCTAAATACATTACATGCAGATCGCAGGTGAACTGAAAGCAAGAACGTATTGGAACCTATTGGTTTTTTTTTATTATTATTTGGCGCTGGCTTCATATCAATCAATGACACTCTCCTTTAATTTTATAGTCTATTTTATTAAATGTTTTTCTAATGTTCAATTTCTTGTTTAATGTTTTTCTTCCCTTCATTTGCCTCAATTAATTTATTTGAATCTACAAGGGAGAGTGACAGCTGCCCAGGCCAAAAAAGGGGTAAAATTTTAAACGTGAAGTGCCATCCCACAGGGGTGAGCACTGAAGGGTGGGAGACATGCTGCATCCTGGCAGTGGTTTGGTATGATGGATGAGGCACTGGGGAGGCCGTCCATCACACCTCCTGTCCTGATTGCCTCTGCCGCTGCTGAAGGAGATGCAGTGGTGGTCTCCCCTCCGAGGCAGGAAGCAGGGAGCAGCAGCAGGAAACGGAGGAACTCTGACTTGCTGGAGCTCCTCAAAAGACAGGTGGAGATAGAGGAAGAGAGGGAGAGAAGGGCATTGGAGAGGGAAGAAAGGAGAGAAACTAGGGAGAGAGAAGGGAGGAGAGAATTTCTGACTGGAAACGATAGGTTTCTGGCCCTTTTTGAAAAGCTTATAAATAATTGTTTAAAAATATTTCAGTTATTTTTGTTGTGATTTCAAGGTTACACTGCATAATGTTCTTTCTACAAATGTTTTCCCAGCAAGCATAAGCAGTTTTCATAGTCAAGGTGGAATTTTTCAATTCAGAGTGTCCAAGTTCATATCAAAAGATATTTTTTTAAAAGTGATAAATTTTCCTAACTTTCAGTCAAAACTTCATTTCTAGAGTATCTCGGAAAATACCTATTTTGACATAACAGTTGTCAGTACTTCAGCCTACAGTGTAATGGTAAAGTCCCTTCAATAGAAACTAAAATACAGTGTGACCCCATTATAACGTGATTGTTGAAGTCCATAAAATGTCATCTCGAAAAAAGCAGGGTTGTGCTAAATCATGTTCAAGAAAACCAACGTTTTTGCATGTTTACCTTCTGGCAAGTAAATTACCCTTGAATTAAAGAATTCCGCAAATAAACTGTTGTTGTTACAGGTAAGGCATAATACCTGATAAGGTGTCTGGTCTATGAATGTAAGGGACAACGTTTAGGTATAGAACTCCATGGTGAGAAGTGGAGTGGAGTTGTTTCTGCCAAGTCAATGTGGGGTTACATTGACCAAATTGACTATTTAGCTGTAGAGATACTTCCAGATAGATCCCAGAAAAAGGATCCAAACTAGCAGAGGATGGTTTCGATCCATCGACCTCTGGGTTATGGGCCCAGCACGCTTCCGCTGCGCCACTCTGCTAACTGCTGGATGACATATATTTTGAATGTCACAATAAGTCAGTGCATATGTTTTATAGGCTTTATATATTTCAAAGTAAAATTTTTGTTAACTACTCTCTGAAAGGGTACAACAGCACTGTTTTTACGGCCTGTTGTTGGCCCTGCAGACTTGTGATTAAATGGCCCGTTTCCTAACCATTATGATACTTCACTGTTACTGTTTGATAAGGAGTATTAGAGCCTGTCTGAACACAAAACTGCTCCCTTTAAAAACCAGGAGGTTTAAAAGGACTAAAACTAGCAGAGGATGGTTTTGATCCATCGACCTCTGGGTTATGGGCCCAGCACGCTTCCGCTGCGCCACTCTGCTGACAGCTGTACTTAAGAGCACAATTGGTGGATATGTATTATTCAGTGGCACTGGAGACGAACTGAGACACCAAATTGACCATTCTGCTGTGAGGGTTCTTCCACAGGTCCCAGAAAAAGAGATGTGGATAGCATCTTTTCACTACTGCCTGGATTACTGGACACAAAAATGTTGACTGTCAATATCTCATTACCCATCATATGCATATGCTGTTGATGCAAACTTATTTAATTCTTTAACATTTAAATTACATGATGTGGGCCTAATGCATTTTAAATACAGTTATGCTGGTTTCACTTATGAAGACCAGGTTGGAAGGAGAGCTTGTCCAAGGCAGTTGCAGGGGTTACCATGATGCTGTGAGAGGCTGTTTAGTAATTTAAGATTCTGGTCCAAATATCTAAAACCAGCCCACCCAGTGCAGCATAAGAGAGCACAGATTATCGCACTAAAGGTATGCAAATACCTGTATTCATTTGTCTAGATGGCCTTATTGTAGCCACAGTTCTGCTCACAGACAATTGTCACTTTGGCTGCAGGTAGCCACTGCGGCAATTGATACTTCTAAAGAAACCGGTGATGGGTGATTGAGAGCTGTTCTGGCTAGGGAAGATAATCCAATTATCACATCTACTGTATTCAACCACATGAACTACCCTCACTAGACCAGTGATGGGAGGATTGATGGTTATTTAATTATTGTCTAATCCTGATCAAAGCTATGTATCTGTATAAAGAAGGCTTTCACTGAGGGCTCAGGGTTCATTTGGACTCCGCTGAACCCAGAGTGCGTTTCATGTATTTCTGACTACTGCTGTTCCTGTAAATAAAGAAGTCTTTTCCAACAAGATCGGAATTGTGTCTTTTTTTTTGCTTACAGTAACTTGTAGTCTGTTTCTGAAGGTAGTCTATTATTGCATAATGTCCTTTGATAAGTAAACAAAATAACTCATATTATGGAAGAATTAAGTGAAAATTATGCAAGTTCTTTATTATGGGTCACTACTTAAAAGCATATACAAAATTGAAAAACTTAACTGACATATATCACCCAGGTAGAGATCTATAACACATCAAATCAGGTTTTCCAATGAGGTCAATCTGTCAAACAGATATAAATGTGTTTAACAAGTCTCAGGTAGTCTAGGTTTGGATTTACACTTTTAGTAGTGTACAGTTTTAGATGCTAGCCCCTAGCCTTAACCCCATAAAAAACAGGCTTGAGGCAACAGTACCATGGAAAATCTTGGGACGGGTTTGTGCTGTGAGTTTATAATGGCCAGCATGGTCAACCAGTCAAGTGTCAATGCAGTGGAAGCAGAGTTTATCATGGTGAACGACAGTTAGATCTGATCTGATCCCCCTTACAGTGTCTTGGATTCATACACTGTTTTTTTTCCGTGTCTTCTCTTTTGTGTACTGCTGTTTATCTCATAATCGATATTTCAGGCAAGCAGAACAGTTTGAGATGAAAGTGTCTCAAGCTCAAGATCGTCCTCCAAGGTGGCACATCATGTGACCTCTCAGGAGCGGTCGACAGGGGAGAAATTTAAACTAAAACCTTCCTCCTATCCCTGCTGCTCCATCCACGTCTCCTCTTGTATGTCTGAGCTTTGGTTCCCTCCAGGCTATTCCCTCTTGAGATAGCTGTAGCATTTGATGTTAATTTTGTCAATCACACAAACCTGTATAATTGAAATATAAAAACGCAGTGGGCAAGATTCAATCAACGTTTGTCCTTAACTTTTTCTCAACAAAAACTATTTGCTGTGTTCATTTTCCTGACAGCAGTCATTTATTTATTTATGTTTTATTTATTTTGGCAGCTAAGGTTCAGAATTATTTATTTTTGTTGATTTATTTATGTTATTCATTTTTGTTTTTGGCAGCTTCGGTCCTCCATAGACATCATTGTGCAGGATTACGCAACATTGTGGAGGGGTAGTAGCAGCAGTGTGTTGAAATTATACCCACGTTCCTGTGCAGAATAGCTGAATGCAGATTTTTCTAGCCTCATGCCAGCGGACCGAGCCTCCTATTGAGAACAGAGAGTTCTCTCCCTACAGGGGGGCCCAATCAGTGTGACCCTGGAAACTCTAATGAATCCTGTTCATCGGTGTAAATGTCTTCCTTTCGCTGTTTATTAATCTTATTTTGTATGTTGGCTTTGTCCTTTCATGAGGGATGTTCGCTCTGCTTGGATCTCGTTAAGTGAATTATCAATATCGAACTCCTCAGAAACGCGAGGCATCTTCACCTTTCCTGTCCTGGTGAATCAGTGGTGTTGAAGGCCAGGCATGACACCGCCGTTTGTTTCGCCGAGAGCCAAACCGCCAACTATTGTCACCTTCCTTGGGCTCGGATGCATACGAGGCGGCACTGGTGTTGACACCTTTGACCTTTACCGCTTCGACTCATGGTCTAAGGTCAAACACTGACCATAACATGTAATACATCAACATTAGCCCTGTAGTTTCGTTCTGAATATTTTGACTCGATTGTTCCATCAAGATTTTTACCTCATACTTTTAAAGCAAGATTTCTAAAGGCCATAAATAATGGGTTTCAAGGTAGCCTGTTGATACTGAAAGTGTGACAATACAAAAAAATGATGTTATTCACCTGCATTTACAGTGAGAACAGAATATACGGGGAACATGTGGATAGTGCAACTCACTGAACTCTGACTGTCAGAGAGTGAGAGCAACATCTGCTGGGGTACCTCTGTCTGTCACGATTCATGACCTGAATAGATAGGATCTGATATGAGGTCATGGGGGTCTTGTTTAATCAGAATGTGTTTGGTTGGCCTCTGGGTTCCATGGTCAGTCATGGTCAAATCAAATCTGGATGTTGGAGATGGTCTTTCATTCAGTGTTCACCACATAAGAAGTTAATATGATGAAATCTTTGTGATAGGGTGAGACGAGCTCACGGCGACCTGTTCTTTTGCGTTATGGTCATATTGATAGAAGTAAAAATTCACTGAAGCCCCTGAAGATGCATGAGGGAGACACAGTTGCGGGTTTCACATTTTGTATTTCATGCTTCACGAGCAATGCCCACAAGTCAAATGGTTATTCCAACAGCCAAAAGTGCAATTAGTTTGTGAACTTATTGCACTTTGGTTACTTTACGTTACTATAACTGGAATATATAGTAACAATAATATTATAGTATATATAGTATATACATCTCGGTACCAGTCACTGAATCATTATAAGATCTGTTCTTATTAGGTCTATACATTTTTTACTGCATAGCACGGTTTTCTGCCCCCCCACCCGTAAGCAGAAGCATGGATTTGAGTGGAGGAAATAAAACACACAAAAAGCATAAACGGCTCAGTAAACCCTATACATCACCCTTCAAACACCTCCAGCCGCCAAGCTGCAGAGTGCAGATTGTGATCTTTGATCCTCTTCATACCCGATGACTTGAGACTGCCTCGCACGAGCAATTATGTTCAACGCCTGTCTGCAGCTAGCGCTGGCCCCTCAGGCAGCAGCGCTACAAACCAGGAGAGTGTCCCTTAATCCAGACTCTCTGGTGTGAAGCCAAATGCACTGCCAATAACCATTCCCCTGCAGGTCACGGTGAAAACACCTTGTTAGCATAGCTCCTGGAGGATCCAAGGGGTTGTACTACTGTTTTTCTCGCCAGAATCTCAGGGGAACACCCCCCACACACACATGCACACACATACACACACTCAGCAGTTCCTTATTTATTTGGTTTTCTCCTACGTTGACTCTATTAACATAACAGGTAATAGATGAGCGTAATTCAGGGATAGGTGGCTAAACCCATTGTTGGATTGCTTCAGGAAGTAATTGTTTGTATATTGAGATATGGAAAGTAATTCTAGGAATTCGAAATGTCCAAGTATTTGTGATGATCTAGTCTATGATGAAGGCTAAAGGGGGTAAAAATATTACTGATTTATGGAAAATTCCATTCATTTCTCTCTCTTCCTCTCTGACTTTGTGGCTGGTGTAGAAATAGTCATACATTTTTTTACCATGGGTATAGGGTGAATGGTAAAAGAAGACAGTTGGAAATTACAATTCTATGTTGAAATTTATTTACAAAATTGCAGTTTAATAGTTTTTATTCATGGAGTGGTTGAGATAAATGTTTATAGCTGAAAAAGTGATATAAAGGACAAAGTTAACATTTCCTTTCCATACATACTGACACATAAGCATACACACAGGTGCGCACACACACTCCCTCCCTCTCTCTCTCCCACGCACACGCAGCCAAACACTGTAGCATCATCGCGCTGTCAGATATTTCCACGGTTGATCAACCTTTGGAAGTCGAAAGGAGAGAGGGGCAGGGGTGACCCCCGGGCCTGTTTGAGAGGGTCATTTCTGAGTGAGAGAGAGGCTATCTGAGGGCAGATTACCACAGCTACACTGCCAAACTGCCACTGGGTTTTCCGTCAAAACATTTTGCAGCTAAGAAATCGAGATGTAAATTGCACTTTTTTACTGTCTCCAGAGAATGATTTAGAAATCATATGGCATCCCTCTCTGTGATTTGGAAATAACATATGAAGCAGTGGAAACATTTCAAACAAAAACAAGTCATTTCTGAAAATAATAATTTTACCAGTAATTTTACCTTCACAAACATCATTCGCAGTGCGGAGGATGACGCTGCAGTCAGATAAACAGGAGTCTTTTCTGCCCCGATTTATCATCGGCCATCAGCTCTTCAGATTTATCGATTTTGACTTTTACTCCACTATGAGCAATTGTTTGCAACCACCTTTGTTTCATTTGGTCAATCAATTTTATATAATATCCATTATATAGTCATAAATTACTTGTTTTCTTATTGATTTTGCTGCCCGCTTTTTTCCCCATCACCCAAATGGGACCCAAAGGTCATAGATATACAGTAAGACATTTATTGAGTGTTTCCATCTCTTATCTCTCTCCATATTCCAATCATCAACACGTTTGATTGACTTATTTTTCCGTCAAATACAAAACTGAATTGTGCAGAACTAAGAAGGCTTTATATAGGTATACCCTTGTTATTCTGTCATTTTTTCAATCAGCATCACAATTTAATCAGGAAGAAGAAGAAACAGCTGACCTGAATAAAATCATCTCTCTACAGCCATTTCCCAGGAAGGCAACCCGCGTTAAATTCATCACACCAACTGGTCAAGAAAACCAGAGCCTGAGCTAGCATTATTTCTACTGTACAGGTAAGACAAGACACACTGAAATATTAGCTATGTTAGCTAGCCTGCTAGCTTGCTGATCATTGTAAATGATTTTGTTTTTCATGATTGGATGTACTGCCAAATAACATGACGTCGGGGGTGGCTTATGGTGGAGAAATGAATATTCGGTTCTCTGCCAAGAGCTCTGGTGGCCATTCCTGCAGTGAGTTTGCCAATTGCACCCTTCCTCAAAACTTGGGACATTTGTGGCACTGTGTCATGCACAAAACTGCATTTTAGAGTCACCTTTTATTGCTCCCATTATAAGGCATACCTGTGTACTAATTGTTCTGTTTAATCAGCATTTTGATATACCTGTCACATGGATGGATTACCTTATCAGAGGGGAAATGATCTCTTACATTAATGCAATCAAATTTGTGCACACAATTTGAGAGAAGTACATGTTTTGTATGCGTGGAAAAATTCTTGGATCTTTTATTTCTGCTCATGAAGCATGGGAGCAACACTTTACATGTTGCATTCATATTTTTGTTAAGTGTAATAAACTAAACAAATGACCACCATTTTCACCCTAAATTAGGGGAATACTATGCCATAAAGTTCACTGAATTAAATATTTAGGTACAGGGGGTTTTCTCTCACGTGTGAGAGCGGAGAGGTAAATAGAAAATTTGGATTTTAAGTGGAGTGATTACAGAAAGCTTTGAGTGGTAGCGGAAATTGCTTCATGCACCTTAAATTGTAAAACTAGAGATACCTGAGCTTAAACACTAAAATCAAGACCCGGCAGATCTGAGATCTAGTCAGCTTTGGAACAAATTAAACACTTATCTGATTTTAATTTAAACCTGCTCCAAATTAATGAATGAGACCAATTAATAAGTAATAAACCATATTTAATTTCATCTTAAGGTGAGGCTAATTTAAAGTTTGTAAGGGAACAACAGTAATTGTGTCAGATTGATAATTGTTTGGACTATGTGTGTGGCTAAATGTTCTAATTTCGTTTTAGCCCAAAGACCCCAGTGAGCAACGATCACTGCAGAAATCTATCTCAGTAGTGCATTGGTGTGACACATTATCGTCAGTTCAAGTGCTCACCATCCATCTTCCAGTGTGGCACTGCACTCTTTTTTTTGTTTCTCTTCCGCTCTGCTGAAGGCCAGTGTTTAATCAGGGGTCTGGTCCCACAGCTCTCACCATCTCACAAC
>CM040745.1:38252042-38364254 GCA_022829145.1 Albula goreensis
AACATCTGAGTCTTCTCTGCAGTTTAGTAAGCTGTGGATTACAAAGATTTTTCTGCAATAGTGACATCTTCAACAGCCACTCAAAGGTTAAGATGTTCAGGCTTATTATAAATATAGGAAAACAGCTGTAGCATATGGATTCTTCCATACATAATAATCATAGCTGACACCATGTGAGAACTCAAACATTAATTTGATTTATGATTTCAGCATACCTACATTGAATCTCTAATGTATGTAGCATACAATTATGGACATTGGTATGCTAAAAACGATCCTGTCATATGTGTGCTGCAGTTCGCTCTCCGAAAGATTGGAGTGGGTATTTACCAGAAAACCCCAGCTTCAGAAAAGTAAAAGTAGCACAATGTATGTGTTCCATTCATGTGGATGCCACCTGACTTAAAATCCCCACGACACACCCCATGGCAGCTACAAAAAAGAATCGCTGGCAGTTTGAAAATAAGGAACCATTTAAGTCAAGGGATTAAATTAATCAAAACTGTACTTTGATGTCACTTGATCGTTCACTTGTCTCAATAATCCAAACCTGTCATGAATCAGAAACACCCCTAGATACAATGGGTTAAGATTACTGAGGTTATACTACATTACAGTTTTTATATTGCAACTATAGACATGAACCATTGTCATAGTAATGCCATTTAATATGCACAATTAAAACCAATATGAAGCTTTTCACTCCAGCGGTTCATTCAGATGTGTGTTAAAAGCCCAAACGGGCTGGTCTGACATTTTAAAGAAACAGATCTCTCTTTACTCCCCAGCTTCTCCTCAGTATCTTCACTCCCCTCTCTGTCTAACAGAAATGAGATTTGTTTAAATAGTCATAATATAGAAGAGAGACCCGTCATGGTGCATAATTAATAAACTCTTGATAATTGCGTTTGAATATCCACAGAGTAAAAAAAAAACCCTTTTGCCTTTAATTTAAATGATAAATTACCGTCATCTATAATATTTTACCCAGAAAAATGTCCAACACAAACCATGTGTGTATGTGCAAATTTAATAAAACTGCAAGTGTTCCAGAATTAATGAGAGGTACTGAACATTACTTAGCAAGCCCCCTACTGCCAAGAAATGTACCTACAACACGAAAGTGGACAATATATCATTTCACAGCTTTACACTTCACATTATAGTGATTCAAGTACACACTTGATGCTGAACATAAAAATATGAGTAATAAAGGTGAAGGTGAATTATTAAAAAAAAAGAATTAATTTGAAGTTGCAGTCATGAATTTTGAAAATATACAAAATCATTCTCATAGTTACACTGAAGAATATTCCTCGTCTTCATTGGATTGCAGCAATAACCCACAAAAAATACAAATTTCTGCTCCATTCTCTTTGGAGCGGCAAGAGGAACTGCACCATCCACCCTGTTCATCTGTTACTGAGCGTCATACTCCTGCCAGACCATCCCACTCCACAGGTCACATGACCCTCTCTTCCTGAATGGCAGAATGAACTTCCTGTTCTATAAGTACAGCAAACAACTTAAACATGTTTAAACTGCATTTTGACCCTATCTAAAGCCCTATCTGCACTCATATGAATATTTATTTCATCTGCCTCTCGCTGTATGCTCAGATGAATGTGCCTGTACTTCCTGTGCTCTTACCAGTGTACTTCCAATATACGCTGTAACTGGTGTGGTTGATTGACACTTTGGATTGATTGGTATCGTCTCTGCTTGATGTCCAAGCCTATCGTGTGCACTTTTGGAAGTCTCTTTGGATAAGACCACCTGCTAAATTCCTTAATGAAAATACAATGATGCTGTCATCTTAGTTATCGTTGGTGATTTCCAATGAAAATAAATTAAAAAATAAAAGCGGTTTTCACAGATTTTTTAAATTCCTTGCCTATTCGACTATACTCTTCTGACTGGTTTTTATAGTGAGATCTTACTCTTATAAAAAGAGTTAAGGTCTGGGGTGAGACAAACCTACTTCCCTACAAATCCTCAAGACCCAAATACTTGCTCAGTAGGCTATGCTAAAATTAGGGTTTTTCTCCACGCTGCACCACATAACTGCAGAGTAGGGATCCCCTGGTCCCCACGGTCCTATTTTAGGGAAGAAATCGCTGTGTAGCCCATACAGATGCACAGATTTGCAGCCATCTAACTATTTGTACATCAGATACCATATTAAACCAGCGCATGGACCATCTGCTACTGCAGCGTAATCCTCCGCAATTAGCATACAATTTGCATTGATTAATCCATAAATTACACACAGAAATGGAATCACGCAGGAGATTGTTTTGTGTGGGGTGAAACGGTGCTCTCCATGACCTCCTGCATCCTGTCTGCAGCGGTTCAGGGGACTGCAGTAACAGCTCTGCAGCTGTAGGCTGTAATGAGTCTCTGAGTTGGGCTCAGCTCAGTATCTCCCCTCTCTGTGTATGCCACCACACACACACACACACACACACATTGTAGGGGTGAATTCACTATTATGTTAGAGAGGCTGGGTTCACTCCAAGTGTTCCACTATTTATTGAGTGATGTCGGAAATTATTTAGCGACTGTATCTTTGTTTCCTTCTGGTCTGACATCGATGACTGCTGGTGTCATTTTTAAAGTATAAGTTTCTGGTTTGAGAATAACTAAATATCATTTTTGAGTGTGCAAATAAATAGCTTAACGCTGATTTTTTAAAAACAATTTCTGTCCCTGCTCTCTCTCCACACTCTATCTTTTGATTTTTTTTTAGCGAGAAGTGAAATTTATTTGAATTACAAATATAATAAAATCATTAATTCATGCTAGAAAGTAATTAATTCAGCCTTTTTGGTGTCAGCAGTGCACTATGCATTCACTAAACCCAAAGAGATTCCCCCACAGTATATATGAGATACACTGTGTGTATAAAGCATGCAGGTTCTATTCAAATTGATTTATCCTGAATGCATGTTAGTGTCTCATTAGGACTGATAAATGATTTCCTCCTTCTGATGTACCTGTTTTTATCTCTTATACATGTTGATTTATTCAATATAATCTATAAAATCTGTAATAACTGCTTGGTAGAATACTTATGGGTTACTCTTAAAATAACCAACAAACGTATTTATTTTATTGCTGAGAGTATTTATGTTATATGTTTTAATTTCTGTTCTTCTGTTTTTAATGCTGAGCTCGTGAATTCAAATGTGCTGGTTGCTGCGAAAATTAGTTCAAGAATCGAATCTCTGAATCTTAGATCTTTATGGGTAACTCTTCAAATATTTATGTATTGCTCAATGAAATTGTAAACTTCAAGAGTAAATTAAAAGTGCACTTATGAAATTAGTTTGAGTTACAGTACATTACTCTCAGCAGCTGAAATGGAGAGACATTAATCAGCTCTGGGTTAGTGGCCGTGGTGATGAGCGAGATGATTAGAAGAGAAACACTTCAATTGCATCAAATATTTGTTTTATCAAAATATTTACACCATCTCAACATCAGCCATGTTATGATCTCACATACGCATATGAAAAACACATTTCTTAACCAAGCAGATCAAAAATATGCATTTAGAAATATGAAAAGCTGTCATTCTACATAATTTACAGTTACACAAGTTTACTGGTTCTGATACATGAATGAACAAACCGGGTCGCTCTCATCAAGCCTTGGTTGATGGACCTGAAATGTTTCTTGCTTTGATAAAGTCCACTGGCTACTTCAATCAAGCTGCATGTGATCTCGTCTAATTTGCCCAGAAAGCAAGGTAAATGGTAGGAGAAACACCATCCCCTCACTAAAACCTCTCATACGTTCTCCTTAAGAACACAGACCTACAGTGGTCAAGAGATCATCCAGCGTTCACTGAAGCCGTTTAATCAATAGCATGAGCTCTGTAATATGTTTCCTCAATTTCCCTGTACTGATTTTGAAGTGTTTCTGTTTTGGATTACACCATTTTTCATTCCCAGTCTAGATCACCTCTGGCACTAGAATCTATCTACTCAAACTTAGTTCACCAGTCAGTTGAATATTGGTGTTGAGCAATAGGTGCGACTAAATTCCTGAAACGTTGTATTATTTTGTGCTCCACACAGTGACGAATAGACTCCTCTGATTAGGCCTTTCAGGATTAATTAGGAGTACTAACGCTGACGGGTTCATGGCGTACATCTTAATTACCGCCATGGAAAGCGCCCCATTCAAAGCATTCTCTACCTGTCCCCTCTACTCACAAATGAAACAAGAAGATCACACACACAGTTTTCTGGTGATGTGCCACCCTTACAGCTACAATGGGGATCCAGTTCTGATTCATAATTATAGTATCATATCCAGTACCTAACCTAACTATGAGACAGACTTTTCAAAGCCTTTAGCACATGTTAAAGTTTTTGCATGTGTAATATCAATGACAATTTCAGTGTGATTGGAGCAAATGAACTACCTCAACCAATCACATGCTTCCTTGTGGTTTTGCCATGGCAAAAAATTCTGTATTTTCCATTGTAACTGTGCCCACAACCTGGAATAATTGTGGAAAATTACATCATAAGTTTATCAGAAACATTTTGAATTAACCAATCAGATGCAAAAATAGTGGATCA
Organism: Albula goreensis; assembly: GCA_022829145.1. Taxonomy (NCBI): domain Eukaryota; kingdom Metazoa; phylum Chordata; class Actinopteri; order Albuliformes; family Albulidae; genus Albula; species Albula goreensis. The sequence continues at coordinate 38,256,635 of CM040745.1, forward strand.
GTCCATGTGCCAAAATTGTAAATTCGATACACTGTACAGTGTAGATTGTTTACAGTTTCACTGTGAGTGCATATTTAGAGTTGCCATTTTCATAGTGAAATTACACTTTGGAGACAGGATTAGATCAACTAGAGAGAGCAACTGGTCAGCTCTGTGCTGTCCAAAAGGAAAAAGGTTGAGCATTCTGTAGGTGACTCAATGAAAGCGTAATGTACCTGAAGATGTTGTCCTTGTCATTTTTTAAAGCCATTGAAGCACACGCCCGAACAAGTTTACAAGAGCTAGCACACTATTCTTCATGTCATCTTCCCATTGAGTAGTATCTGTCAGAGGGCAGTGAAACAGAATTTCCAGAAGTATTTTTTATGGCAATAACATCTGACAACACGACTATTGTTTTTAGAAAGATAAATATAAATTATGGAATAAAAGTGTCTTGCAGTTTTTCATCTCAGGCTCAAGTACTTCACCTTCACAGAGAAGTCATTCATCTCCAGTTTAGGTCCTAACAAACAGCAGGGGAAGTGGTGGAGATCAGGTTACTTTATATATAATAAATATAGGTATATAATAATATACACACAAACTTCATATTATTTTAAACATGAATTATTTATTAAAATTAATTACTAAATACAGTTTTTGTCCCCAATAATTGTATCCTTGAGAAAAAATCATATACGTATTGCTTTTGAATACATATGAATAAATTACACATTATTTGCTTTGAAATCTATATATTTTTTTAAAAAACAAACTGTTTCACAAACGTAGACATCCACGAAAAATTTTCGAAAAATTTTCAGCCCACTTAGGTGAGCAAAGCCAGCATGTAAGCGTAGCGAAGCGAGCACCTCCACCTGGGGGGTTTGCGTGAACGCTATGAGCATTTTAAACCAGACTGGAGTTCTGGGCTGTCTAGGGATCAGATGGTTTAGTCAGTTTCAAGGGACAATTACATTTTTAAAAGGAGTTTCCCATAACTTAACTGTTTGTTGCCAACTTGTGAAAATCAAAACCGCGATGTGGGACAGTCACTTGCAATTAGTTGGTGAAGAAGAGTCATCAGAAATGTTTCTGAGGAGAGTAAATGGGAAAAGTGTAGTTCATCGGAAATCAGGAAAAAGCATAAGACGATAGCCTTACCTCAAAATTTGAAAAAATATGGTTGCCCACAAAATTTCTCAGTTTTCCACTAAATATGATAGAAAACCATGTCCATTCACTGCCCAGGGTACCAAGAGTCATCAAAACTGTTTCTAAGAAGAGTAAATGTGAAGAGTGTAGTTCACCAGAAATCAAGGAAAAGCAAAAGACCTTACCTCAAAATTTGAAAAAAATTGGGTTGCCCCCAAAATTTCTCAGTTAGGAGAGAATTTGAATGATGACTGTATGATTTAGTAAACCATCAAAATTAACCAACAAATGTCACTGGTGTGACCCAAACCTATACATGCTGAATTACCCTGGAAAACGTTTGCGAGAGTATTACCGGGTTTTCTGATAGTTCTGTCAAAAAATAAATAAATAAGTCAGGTCAATTTAAATAATACAGCTCTCTGCATAATTTGCAACAGTGCAAGATAATTACACATTTTGAATTGTTTAATTGTGTTTAAATATTTTAAACAGGGTATTCTCATTTCGTAGCAATAAGATTAAGTTTAAATTAATCTACCAAATGAGCTACATTCAAGATTTCATTAGAACAATATTTCTGGATGTCAGCCATTTAAACAATGAATCTCCTTTCGTTTGGCCTGCTACTTTTTTGGCTTCTTTTGGGAACTGTTTGATTTCAAACAATGTCGACAAACTGTATTTGAGAGCTCTGAATATTCCTATCGCTGAGGCTTTGCTTTATATTGTAGCATGAATCCTTCTAGTAATACACTTTTTTTCTGAATGAGTTTGTCATAAACCGAGGAACTTTTCTGAATGAGCTTGTCATATACTTTTATCGAATGAATTTATCAAAGCTGCTCTGTAGTGTAGAGGTCAGGGAGCTGGGTTTGTAGCTCAGAGGTCAAAGGTCAGTTCCCAAGTGAGGAAGTGACATTGCCAGCTTGATTAAAGTACATGAAAAGGTGCTGAATTTCGTTTCTAAGTATCCACTTTCACGGCTGAATAGAAAGACAGCACATTGTGTAAGTTGCTCTGGATAAAAGTATCTCTTGAATGCTGCAAAACAACAATTTCTTACCAACAGACACACACACACCGCAATGATTAGGGTATTTTAATTTCTTCTCGGGTGTTCTGCTTTAAGGCCTTCACAAACAATGCAACAGAATCGTGCACAACCAGGTAACAAAGCACAAAAGAATATCACTCTCCAGGTCTTTCAAAGAATTCCCTCTTAAGTGAGGGCACAGAAATTAGACATAATTCACCATCCTCTGTGGTTATGTTGTGTACTGTGTCTATGTGGATTGCTTTATCACTATGATGTCACTTTTGTCACCTGTGATTTGTTTAGCTGCCAGTCTGGGCCCAAAACTGCATGAAGTTCCACAAGTGGTATAAACCACATTTGTTAAGAGGATGATAGTTTGTGTATAATCTAAACAGTGATTTTTAAATGGTTCTTTCACCCTCCACCTGACAAAGCTTTGCAGATAAATCTATGACAGGCCCCTTATGGTGAGAGTAAGTAATTACTTCAGTATTTGCACTGTCCTGTGAAATATATTAAATAAGACTGAGAGCTTGCCAGTCTCTTTATCATTTCCATAGTGAATTATGAAGATTAGCATCATCTTTGGTTTGCTTATACTTTCAGATACATGATGTATATAATGTAAGAGCCAGGTGTTCTACTACGTTCTGTCACTTTCTGAGAGAACCCTGGAGAGCTCTTGCCCAAACCGTCAAACTTGATCCTGATAGCTTGTCTGCTTTTAACAGGAATTACCACATTATTCTGCATATCTACACTGAACTCACGGGTGTCCGTTTGATGTCCACCTGTGTGGTCACCTGGTCTATGTGGTCGTCAGATCCTCTATCTGAGGTACAGGCAACCGTGTTACTTTTGTGCCACACTTATCAACATAAGTGCATTAAACATCAGACTCAATGTATACAGGTGACCATGACTGAGAAGAGGCCAGTGTTTAACCATAAGGCTGAATATTTAGACTTATACTTAATTGATAAAACAGTGCAGCAACATTTGTATGGAAAAAAGCCATTAAAAGGCTAATTTCAGCTATTTTTTTAGTCTCATTATCAATATTTTTGAGAAGTCAGTTGTTGAAGTAACGCATAATAATTTCAGGTGTAAACACTGTTTCTCTGTGCCAGTCTGAAAATTCTGTTTTTGGCGAGCCTGAACAGTCAACATTATCTGCTCAAAAGAACCAATCAAAACAGGCTGGGACCACGGCAGTCCCCTCCTCTTATTCCAATTGGGTAATGAAGCCTGGACTACATCAGATCCTTATAGGTAGCTGAGCTATGCATTACGGTACACACAGTGCTTGGTAATTAAAACTGATAAAAGTGTAAAAAAATGACTTTGCAATTTTGGCTGCAGCAGTACTCTTAGGCCAGGGTTTCCGACCCCTGCCTTAGCCTGTGTAATCACTATTTGGCATTCATGTCACTCCCTGTCTACTTCCACACGGCCAAACTGCTGATGTACGTGTTTTTGCAAGCTGTGAAACTGGTAATGAGTATATGAGAGCGAAGATGAAGCAGGACGATGTCTTGAACGTGCTATTCCGACCCTGACCTGGCACTCAGGGACACAGTTTTATACAGTCTTTGCCAGGTTTGGCATTACAGGCTATGAACATCATAAACAGATAGTGCCTACAGTGCCTTAGTTTAGATGCGCAACATTCTGATAGACAATAAAAATCAGGTGATAAACAGTTCTTGCCTTTTTGTGCTTTTATTTTGAGGTTTTCACCTGATTTGCAAAAAAAAAAAGAGGTTTGTCCAAAATTGTTTGAGTGTATTCTACATAAAGCTTACATTGAGTGAAACATTTCTGATTCAGACCGAAAGGTTTTTGATGTTCAGAATACATCGATCATCACTAACAAAGTTCTGAGTTTTATTTCATCACCCACAATGTTTAAAAATGCTTTCAAGCTTTTGGCGGTAAAAACTCAGAAAATAACGAGTGAAGAACTACTGTGAAAACTACTGCATGTTTTGATGGAAATGACCTTGAGGACAAGCTGCATCAAATGCCAAGCTTAAGTACGCTCTCTCTGAAAGGAAATCTTTTCAGTTTTTTATTTGACTTCATCGACGGCTCTTCTTTCAGCTCCAAAGTGGTTGTTGCTGGTGGTTCAAGGAAGTTAATTCCCTGTAGTTTTCACACGCTTAGATCTGCAGACATACAGGATGGCCGCTCTAGAAGAGGATTTCTATTCTTTACTTTGGTTACCTGTCAAAAACACAGATGACGGCTCCTTTCATGGTTTGCAGAGTTGTGACGTTTTGCTAATCTTCCTTGAAGGAAAAAAAAAAACAAACATCGTGCCCAGAACAGAAGATCCAGATTTCTGTAAAGCTACTCCTTAGAACTGACTATATAATCAAAGCCCAAACATACTCTTAATCAAAGCTATTATAATTACTGCAATGATACCTCAGAGACACCAAACCTCATCTAAAATCTTCATGCCATCGCTCCTCAGATTTCTAAATTGTCAGTGATGGGTGTGTTCGTGGAGTCAGAATGAAACCCTGTCTGTTGATTGATTGTTAGGCGTTCAAAATCTACGTGACACAACCAATCACAGAAGATGAAATACATTGAGTTTGCACCCCACAATCGGTTAACTCACCAAATCTTTGCATTCATTAAAAAATGTTGCCATCACAGTGCAAGTATTATTTTTGCATGAGCGCCATACATTTCATTTATTGCAGCCAAAAAGCAAAAGATGCCAATATTTTTATCAAAACATGAAATGAATTATATTATGACGTTGTTTTTAACAAACCTTGCCAAATAATATGTTTTTTTTCATGTTGATTGATTAAACATTTAAAGGATTTTGACACAGCTAGTTATCCAAAATGCTATTTATTTTGCATCTGCGCCACTCATAAATTGCAAAAGACATTTTAATGTTGTTAAGAAACCTTGTCAAACAATATTTTACAACTTGACAAATAAAGTTTTTTTTTTTTAGTCTGTGGAACAATGAGAAAATGCTTTCTTGAGATTTCATTGGTTCACAAGCACATCTTGAAATCATTATTTATTGTGTCGCTGTAAATAAAAAAATCGTAGGTGGTTCTGGAAAAACGATACAATGTAACAACACTGCTTAACATTCATTTTCAAAATGACCTGTATAGTGACAACTTTTGGATAATTTGGTACCTAATTGATCTATATTGACCGGTGCTCCTGGGGAAAAAACTCATGACAAAGAGTAGAGAAGAAAACCTTAGGAGTGGAGCTGTGCAATGAGATTTGGATCCTGTGGGACCTAACACGAATGCTGCGGGCGCGGGATGCGGCCGTGAACAGGCGGTCAGAATCGACATTGCGGGAAAACTGTGGGATAAAAAAATGGTTTTATATTTAATTTTGAAAAACACCATAACATAACAGCTACCTAAACCTCACTCATGTGTACTTTATGTATTTTATGTACCAAACCTGACATTGGCCATTTTCATGATCTCATTTCCTACCGCCAACTGTATGTCCAAATGTTCCACAGACAACATTTCCCTGCACCGTCGAAGCTGGCTCGACTCATTCTCTGCATTCCTGCCACCAGCGCCCCATCCGAGTGCATTCAGTGTTTGTGGACACATTTTGGATTAAAGAAGAACATGCCCCTGGCCCGACTCAGTCAGCAACATTCTTTTTTGGCATGGTAATAATTTAATCTTTTTTAGTTTTAGGCTGGTTTTATTTCGTTTTTTTGGTTCGAAACAAGTTACCAAATCACCTGACAAATAGTTGTGAACACAACTATTTAATGCTTCTGTTTTTACTTAATGTTCCTGTGTGTCCTAACCGGAACCTTTTTGTACCTTGTTGAGTTTGTTGTTCTTAAAAAACGGTGTCTTTGGAAACATGTGTGTCTAATCCTTTTCCGGTAAGTATGGGAGCAAGTAGCCTACGATTTCAAAAGACAATTGTGGAGGGACTGGGATTAAAAAAACAGTCCCCCACGCACAGCTCTACTTAAGAGCCCTGATCAATATTGATCAGTTTGGTGGCAAATGATCTAAAAGTTGTCAATGTTAATGTGAAATTGATTTTCTTGCTCTGGCGTCTGCATTACGGCCTTCGTGAGCGCCCAGCTTGCCTGCACACTCCTGAAGGGTTTTGCAAGCCTTTCTGGAATAATTACAGAGTAGAGGGTTGCCAAGGTGAGAGAGCTCCCGCCCTTCCCCATACCCCCCATCGCCAACGGTGACACCAAGCCCCAGAAGCATACACATCAACCTCATACCAATCAGTCAGCCGCTATGTTTTTCGCTATTACCGTGCCACATGCCACCCCCATGGTGTAATGACCAGGTATAACTAGCAATTAAGCATGCTGTTCAGATATTTCAAATCAAATGCTTGTCAAAAATGTCAAATTTTCATGCAACGGCAGTCTGCTATTTTGATTTTCCACATGAGATACCGACAACTGTCAAGTGTCAGGATAATATCTTAAAACGTATTTTTGAATCCAGTTCACATTAACTCTTAACTGAATCAAATCAAACAATGCACATGCATCCATGTGTTAATCTGTGATTATACTAAAAACTAAAGTTTCATGTCTTTAGAGTTAAAAGTTCTGTCTTGCCCTTTCTCCCTCTAAATTGTACACACACACAATCCAGGTGTGTACCTGCTTACTTGATCTAAATAGCATAGTCTGATCATGTGATGCAGTCACTAACTGAGTGGTCTATTGGAGGACATCTCCTCCAATTCACATGGCAGCAAGCCCTGGCTTCCTTCCACACTGCAGACAAACCCACATTTACATACAGCCACTGTCATTGGAGAATTATCAAGTCAGCATTTACATACAGTCACCGTCATTGGAGAATGATCAAGTCAGCATTAACATGCAGCCACTGTCATTGGAGGATGATGAAGTCACCATTTACATTCTGCCACTTTCATTGGAGGATGATGAAGTCAGCATGCACATACTGCCACTGTCATTGGAGGATGATGAAGTCAGCATGTACATGGTCAGTTAGCTAGCCAGGAGCGGCCGCTAGAGAAACAAATGACCTAAACTGGCTGACCCACTGTGTGTTCCCCACAAGGCTGGGCCGATGGTTGACTCGCTAATGCAGATATTTAGCCCTAGCTTTAACATGTCAGCTTTTTTCTCTCATAAGTAGCGTCTTGCCACAGGAAGGTCAGATCAGCCATCTTGTCTCCCTCATTCACAGTACGATCAATCATGTAGTCGAGGACATACGCAGTACAGAGCACACACACTTAAAATTCAGGGGATGTACAGTATACCAACCTGTTAGCCTAATTACCATTAATACCTATGAGCTTTAGAGCTACAGTGCGCTCAGCGCCTCAGACAGTAAACTCACTTCCTCTCCTAGCGCTGCACCACTGAGGACGATATCAGACTGTAAAGTGCTGCTGTCCTTCCTTAGGATCTGGCGCAGTCTACTCAGGCCAACGTCAGTATTTCGCTACACCACCAGTTCTGATGTTTCCTTCTTTTTGTCTCCCACAGTTTTTCTCATTTCTTCACAAACAGGATCTGCTGTTTGGCCAGCAGTGACCATCCTCTGTTTGTAAACTGACTCCTGGCCCCACCTCCAAAATGTGTTTACTTTTACTGTCATTAATGCTACTACTACTGCTGCTTTCACTACTATTCACTCTCTACACCCACTGATTATATGAGCCAGCTAAAAACCACAGGCAAGCTTAGGATTCATCTTTTGCTCTAAGACTCCCCTTCTTATTCATTGAAGTTTTCACACTTCCACCACTAGTTTCAATAAACATTTCAGCCACACAATGTTTGAATATGAAAGCAGGAGGTTGAGGGGGAGATTTAAACTACAATTATGCTTTACTGAGAAATTTACAAGGTCCCGCAGTAAACAGCGTCTCATTATAATGCTCCTTCACTCTCACTCCTCTTCATCCCGCGTCCTCCGGCCTCATCTTCGAATGATTTATGAGAGCAGCACTGAGGACATTATGGAGATTTGTGAGTGCTGGATTTTATTATTTTAAGTTATTGTATTTTGTAGAGTTCAAGCAGGGTTGGATAGGTTGTATTTTATTGTTTTAAGGTTTTCTGTCACCCAGCCTGTTATAGATTGTGAGAGAGAGGGGAAAACGCTGGTGAGTATTTTTATAGGAGTTCTGGTTTCTCATACTGTTCCTTTTACTGCTGCCACATCATCGTTATGGACGTCATTATCATCAGTGTTTTAATTATCATCATTACCTTTAATGGAAGTCTCGTTACTGGCTTTTATTTTATTTCCAATTCATTTATACTTTAATACATGTAAATATGAGTGACTTGTATATTGCCCTAATGCTCTGCTTTATTATGAAGTTGTGATCATGTCTGCTGTGGAAGCTAATCACCTTCTCACTTGTTTTTAAGAAAACAACTGTATTTCACTTTAAATAAGAACAAATCTCTCATAATAAAATAATATAGTTTTCCCATATGTTTGAAAAGTAAAATAAGCGCATTGGCTTATTCTTGTCACATTTATTACCTAGCCTAGAGGTAAAAAGCAAAACAATTACTTTATTTCATTTAATAATATGAACAGGGGCACTTCGTATGAAAGGCAACAAATATAGAGAGGCTTAGCTCTTGGGTTGTTGATTAGTTCAGGTTCTGTTGATGGTACACAAACATCATTACAGTGTGTTATATTAATCAAATACTGTAACGCAGTAACAAGTTCTGCCATTGAGAAGTGTTCTCATTTTTGGACCCAAGTATCCCGATGGCTCTGATCCTGAGGTATTCAAAAGAAATGTACACTCAAAAAGCATCTCAGATTAGGAGCACTGATCCAGGATCAGTTTTTCCTTTCAGCTCATAATGCATAAGGTGAGGATATGGCCAGGAAAACACTGATCCTGGATCAGCACTCATGTTCTCAGATGTTTTCGAAATATCAGTTATTTTTTTGAATTGTGGTTCATGATAAGAGAAGCAAACAGCCAAGACTAATAAGGTCCATAATGGAAGCAAACAAATTAAACATGGAGAATTTGTGGAAAATAATTGTATTTAATTTGTAGACTTGTCACAATTAAATAACGAATAAACAGGGAAATAAATTATTTACATAAGATTACCTTACAAGTTCACTCTTACTAGTGCTGGGTAAGCTTGCACATGAAGCAACCTTTGAAATGAGGATGTCTGTTAAGTACAGTACTTTGGTTGGTGGGTTACAGGCCCAAATGGGTCTGCAGAGAACGGTACAGAACCTCAATGGTCAGTCACAGTGTTTGATGAGGCAGCAGAGAGCTTCACTGTGTCACAGGGCTTGGAAGAGCAGAAAAGCATGAAGGAGCTGTTTTTGTCTCAGATTTTGACTATCTGGTGTGACAAAGTCAGTCCCGTCATTCACTCTTCAAGACGAACGCCTCCTGTATTTTAAGAGATGAAGAAGTTGGAGATCTACCTCACACTTTGTGTTTCTAACTTCCCATTAAAGTCCAATGGTGTTAAGGTCTGGTGATTGTGGAGGCCATGGAAGGTGTTGGTGGCCATGAAACCACTCTTGAATGTGTTTAGCAGTGTGTGAGGGGGCGCAATCATCTTGGAATTTGGGAACATCCTGAGGAAACGTTGTTTACAGCACAGGTTGCAACAGATCACCTGAAATTGTTTTGCTTGGCTGTAAACCTGCAAAATGTTTCAGTCGGCATCAGTTAATATTGATGCTAAAAATGTATTATCAATATACGGTTCAGACAAAGTGAATATCTTTAGCTGAGTATCTCCAGAGGGGAATTTCCCGGACCTTTGTACAGCTGTCAGGGGGCGCTGTCAGTGGAGGCTACAAAGCGCGTTATCAGTCTAACCTTCAGTGATTTCCAGCACTATGTTCTCTGCCGTTTCATACACACTGATAGTAAGGGGGCAAGGAAATTTTTTTAATTTCCTTTAACACTAAAAGCAAAATTCGAGATTCACTTGCTTATGTGTATGTGTGTTTGTGTGTGTTCACAGGACTCTTGGCCAAAGTGATTTTGTGTACTATTTTAGATTAATGGTTTACAGAAACATTATCGCTATGTGTCACACTTCATAAAGGATTCTATTTGCTTAGGAATGATTTATGAAGATGAATATGGAATACACACAACATATAGTAATGTTATCTGTGAAAATCATTAGATGATCAAAATCATTAGACCTCCATGCTTCATTATTATTTCTTTATTTCAGTTTAACTGATCATTACAAATCAACACATCTTCATTCACTGCAGTGGTGGGACAGTTCTCTATCTGTCTACCCACAGAAGGCAGAAAAAGGCTTTTAAATAAAAACACATTAGTAAACTAGACAACTATGTAAATGTACCATTTGTAAAAATGTAACTGAAATAAAGCACCCAGAATATGTACCTGTATATGAGGCCATTTTATTTTGCCTATAAACTGGCGAACAGAAAATCCAGCCTGTGATCTTGGATTGACAGAACAGGTTGAATGGGCATGGGGTCGAGTTTTAGGCGGAGGCCCACAGTGACCAATGCGTGTTGGCTTGTTTGCCTGGTCACCGTCTCCACTTCGGTGTCTGTAGCTGCCCAGGTCGCGTCACCTAACAGGAGGCTAATCAAACCAATCAAACTGATTGCAGAGCTGGTATCAGTGAAGGCAAGCAGTGAGGGACCCCCTGCATTCTGGTACTGGATGCAGATTCTTTGACTGTGGTGGCCTGAGGTGGCCCCCTCTCTTTGAGTCTGGGCTTGATTGTTCATTGGACCACAGTCGTCCAATCAGGACAGCTTGCCAGGTTCTGGCCTGGTCCCCCCTTCTGCCTCCCCTCCAGAAACAATAATCTCACCCTGGGCTGGAGTTCTTGACTGGAGCCTCCTGGTATTTGAGTCAGACTAATGCCCAGGTATGAAGAACAGAATAATGTAGTATTTCAGTGCATTTACTCAGAAAATAGTTGCAGGCTGGGCATAAGTAATTAAAATGCGTGCTGTTGTGGCCTTCATTTGAAAGTCCAATTGCTCTAATTATTGGAAGTCCTCGTGTGCCTGTATCTAAGTTCCAATTACACCTGAATAAATGTTGGTGTTAACCTTGGGAAAAATACTACTGTATACAAACAAAACTTCTCTTGTGATTTAATTAATTAACATATGCAGACTTCTCCAGATATTATGCTACTTTATAATACGATATTTTTCTCACCCTCGAAAGTGAGAAGAGAGAGCATCCATAAGTACGTTCATCCTTCGTGTTATTAATATGTGTTGATAGATGATACTGAAATTAAATCATATTTAAAAGTTATAATAAAAATCTTTCACATGTCTGCGTAACATAAAAACAGCAGCAAAACTAAGACCAAAAATGAATTTCTGGAAATCTATGAAATATTTATCTTAAGTTCAACCTCAGGATTAATAAGGCTTGATTGTGTACAGATTTTTTGTCAGAAATCTAACTGTAAATTATAACACATTTTCCCTTATAAGGTTACCCAGTTTCTGTGTAGCCCTTATTACCCATATGTGTTTGAGATGTGCTGCCACACACATCAACAAGGACATTTAAATTTAGGATAAAGATGCTACTATGTCATACCAGAACATACAGAGAACCTCCATACATAAAAATCCGCCCCCCACCCCATTGTAATGTTTTGAATCATGTTAAAGATAACCCAATATAAAGTTACATTGATACAAGAGATCCTATATCCTCCATAAGCAAGCTCAATGTTGAAGAAATCAATCAGTTCACAGTTGGGCACAAATCATGTTTCCTACAATAAAAAGGTTTGTTTTACAGATGTGGTAGATGTATGTTCCTAGCTACACCCCAATTCCCTAATAAGGACCTGCTGTCTGTTTCTTATTTGGCGTTTTGTAAAGAGATAGACCCTCAGTTACACAGAGAGCAAACGGAATGAAACTTTCCCCAGATCCGGTATTTTAAATGTCAGGAGCATCCCATCCTCTTCCCGCCATTCAGCACATACAGCTGGGTGCCTGATTGCTGCAAAGAAACTCTCCTGCTCCTCTTCTCTCTGACCTGAGCGTGATCCCGTCTCAGAGAGAGGCTCATATCCCCTGGCAGAGCAGTAGTTACCTAATTTACCATTCTCTGCAGTGTGCATACAGACTGTAAACTGCTGCTCGTGAAACTCGGTACCCCAGATTTCCACCCCATAGGAGTTTCTGAACGGGCGGAGCCTGAGATCTGCTTTCAGTCGGCCCACGTGCAGACCGGCTGAGCTGAGCACCCCAGGCTGGATTACCTGAGTGTTAAAGTGAGGTTTCTCCATCACCCACAGACCTGGTGCTTCACCTTATCACAGTGAGCAGAGCAATCCTGGCTCACTCCCAGGACTGTGCAGTAGAAACAGGCCAGTCTTCTAAAGTCCACCTCCCCCCAGATTCTATCCGGCCCAGTCGCCTTTCCCTCTTCCCTGCTATCTAATCTCCATGCGGTACGGTGATCTCTGAGCTGCTTGAGAGTGAAAAACTGCCACTCTGCGCTCGGTGTCGATGAGGCCCTGCTCTCCCTGTTCTTCTGCAGTTGCAGGTACTGGACTGCAGCCCAGAGCCGGTGGAATCCTCCAGGAAGACTTCAGCACAATCAGGAAGACGTGATGAGAATACCCATAACCAGAACCCATCCTACATACAACCAACTGCTGAGGTAACAGCCGCTACCATTTTAGACAGTCTTGCAGACACTTTCTCAAATACGCCTTTACATTCTGTAATGTACCTATTTACTCCACAGTGCCTAAACACACCCCTCAAAGTTTAAAGCCAGGCTTGCTCCACTGCTTTCCTGCAGCTACCCATTAGAAGCCTGTGTAGCTGCCAAGCACCCCAGTAAACTTTATCTGCTGAAACTCTTTCATATTCCTATAGGGTCATTTTTATGTTACACATATCATCTAATTTCACCACTGGATTGTCATTTCCAAAGAGAGAGAGAGAGAGCAGGGGGAAGAGAGGATAAGGGAGAGGGGACCCCAGGATCACTGAACCTGAGAGAGGTCCAGAAAAAGGTCCCTGGTGTACCACAGCAGGTACAGAACTGGCCCTCTCAAACTCTTAGAAAAAAAAGTTCTTCAAGGATTCTTCTTTTGTCCTACAGCTGGAACACACAACGGTTCTTCTTTCTTATGCATGGATTTTGCTCAAGGGTTCTCTGTAAAACCTTGTTCTGAGGGTTATGTAAAGAACCCTTTAATATATGAGTATTTAAGAGGAAACTTTAAGGGTTCTCCGAGCAGGACACATGAAGAGCCTACAGTTGCTGAAACTACTCTTCCTTCGAAGAGTGTGGTGGCTCATACTACCAAACTTACGGTTTTTCTACCTGATTCCAGAACAAGAGGCAAAAGGCTTCTGTTGTTTAGAATTATTCCAGGGCTTCTCTTGTTTAGGCTTATTCCAGGTGGAGGCAAAGGGCTTCTGTTTTTTAGGCTTATTCCAGGTGAAGGGAGGGGCTTCTGTTGTTTAGGCTTATTCCAGGTGAAGGCAAAGGGCTTCTCTTGTTCAGGCTTATTCCAGGTGGAGGCAAAGGGCTTCTGTTTTTTAGGCTTATTCCAGGTGAAGGGAGGGGCTTCTGTTGTTTAGGCTTATTCCAGGTGAAGGGAGGGGCTTCTGTTGTTTAGGCTTATTCCAGGTGAAGGCAAAGGGCTTCTCTTGTTCAGGCTTATTCCAGGTGGAGGCAAAGGGCTTCTCTTGTTCAGGCTTATTCCAGGTGGAGGCAAAGGGCTTCTCTTGTTTAGGCTTATTCCAGGTGGAGGCAAAGGGCTTCTGTTTTTTAGGCTTATTCCAGGTGAAGGGAGGGGCTTCTGTTGTTTAGGCTTATTCCAGGTGAAGGGAGGGGCTTCTGTTGTTTAGGCTTATTCCAGGTGAAGGCAAAGGGCTTCTCTTGTTCAGGCTCATTCCAGGTGGAGGCAAAGGCTTCTCTTGTTCAGGAACTGGGCCTGAAACCCCAATGGCCCATCACAATAGTAAAGTTGGTCTTACAAATATTCCTGGATCTTCAGCTTGATCTCCTTGATCTCCTGGTCCCTGTTTCATAGTTCTTCAGATGAAGTCTGATCTATTGTGACACCGGTAGGGGTTTAACGGTGTAGGTGGCTGGCAGAAGTACAAGACAGAGAACAGATATTACCGTATTACAGTATTATTAACGAAAGAGACACGTAATTAACATACTTACAAAATAAGCAAAAAGGAAAAATCAGGCTCTGGAAAAGAAAAACCAACAGGGACACAAACACACGGCCACAGAGTACAGCCAGTTAGGCAAACTTAAAGATTCTTAGACAATTCTTAGACAAAACAAAATAGGATCTCCTGAGAGGGTGAGTTCCACCGCCATCTCTGAGCAGGTGGCTCTTAAGCTGGCCAGCCGTGGTCCCCGGGCAGCACTTTTCCCTCAGTTGGAATCTGGAGGGTTGGGAGGAAAAAACAGAGCCGTTAGAATACACATAAACTGGCAATGTCGACCGCCCCAAACAGCAGGGCTGAGCGAGTTTTAAAGCTCTCTAAGCTTAACTGTGAGCGGCCGCAGCTGTGCAGGCAGCACTCCCAATGCAGCCCCAATTCCCTCGTTGAGAGCGGCCGCTCTCCAAGGTCCTGCTCCTGCACTGCCGCCGCTGTCCGGGGCGTGGGGGTGCTGAAGCCAGCCGCTCGCTCTCTGACGTATTGGTGTGGGGACGGTTTCTTTGTGGCCGCCCCCAAACCTCCCATCACACTGTAAAACGTTAATGTCCATTGCCCAATAATTGCCCAACAATTGCATGAACTGGATTGAGACAATAACACAATGAATACTGGATCATAAGTGATCTAAGGAATCCACTCTGTATTGATAATTTCTTACTGATCAGGTCTTAAATGAAATATATTTAGATGTTTGTATTTTTCAATGCTGACTGTAAGAATAAGCCTTTTCGACTAAATACTGTATGTTTTCCTTCATCTCAACACCACTGTATCAGAATCAAAATTTGGAGCAAGATTTGAAGCAAAGAAATTCATATTTATGAATATTGCTTGATTTATTTCATTATTAATTGGTGATTATATATTGTGTGTGGTAAATTACAACTCATGTAATTATTCCTCTTCAGTCAACCATCGCTGTTGTAATGGTGCTCTTTAATGGTAGACTCCATAGAAAAAGGTTTGAAGTTTAGATGTCATCAAATTCAAGGTAAGCTGAATTTGGGTGGGGAAATCAAATGAACTTGCAGTATTTGCTGTGAGACATCAGAATGAATCATGGCCTTGGTGATGGTCATTCTATTACTACCTTGCCCCTCAAATGGACAGGATTACTATGGCAACTGCTAGCGTTAATCAATGCTGTCACAACACAGTGGGAGGCTTACCAGTACAGGACAAATTATGTGCCATTTCTGTCTGACACAAGTGTGTCTCAAAGAGTGCTTTTGAATTAAAAATAAAAGATGTCGTGCTTCTTTTTGCCATAAATGTCCGATTTTCTGTGAGGCCAGAAAATGGAAAATCGTTGACATTTACTGCAAATACATCTTCATAATTACTGTTTTAAGAGGGTTTGAAATAATTAATACTACATTTTAGACAACAGAAATATTTTATTTGTTTCTTAAGTTGTCTCTGATTTGTTGTGGTTTTGCTAATGTGGACATAATCTGTTTCTTAGCTACACTTGTAATAATTAAAAAAAATTATTTATAAATTATTTTAAAAGGTACACTGAAAAATACTTTTGTCACCTTTGCTGTCAGTTGAAGTCATAGTTAATTGGGGAATTGTTTATTTCTTGGTGCTTTCTTTGCCACAAAAGAAGGACAGAAAATGTAAGGGATGAATGCATTAAACAAATAAACATTATTCTGATATTACTGTTATAATATTGGTAATGTGAATGTACCGCGAACACGTTATTTATAGATTTGGGTACTGCACCAGAGCCTCACCTTCCATCACCAAAACACTATTGTTTTGTTTGTGAAACTGTTCCCAGGTCACTGTTTGAGAACTTTCATTGTTTTCCCTTATTTAAAAAGCATGGTACATGTAAGTAAATATTGGCAGCGTTTTTATTTCATAGACATTGTACATTGTAAAGAGACGCCATAAACGCTTCAGTCTCACTGGAACCCCCCCCACCCTCTCTTTTGCGTTTGGTCTTCTCGCCGACAGTTCACTCTTACCTTGTTCCATCAATTTGTCCAGGATCGTTGGGTGTTCAAGCCGACCGGCAGGTAATTAAAGGCAAGAGTGCCAGGAGAGAGTTTAACCCGTCGCCGTGTGAGAGAACCGCGCATACGGGACAGCGGGAATCGATTTGCTGTCGGCGGAGCTTTCACCTGTGTCCCGCAACTGATGGATGACAAGATACCTGTGAAGGATGGGACACAGGGAGAGAAAAAGAGCACGCCTGCAAAATTCTGATTGAGTCCAGCGTTTGACCGGCTGTTCCCCCGCCCCGCCACTTCCCGACTCGGGATTGTTTCTTAAGCAAAATCGATGTCTGAGCCTGGGCACCCAGATATTGCGCATCGGGTCAGGGTTTATCACCGATTCCCACACCACGAAACCCCTGACATACAAGCACAACAGTCACAGTACCTTTACCCCAATCCATCTCCTTTAATGCGGAGCGCCAAACACTAAGGCACCGTCAACAAATTATAAAGCCCTCTGGTATGGGTCCACTCAGAATTTATCCCATAACCCTCTGGGTTTGCGGCATGCGCTGCAGCTGCGGGGTCACTGAGCTGATTAATGGATTATCGGGGGTAATTTTATTTACTCTCACAGCTTTTTACCTGATCATTCTGTGGCCCTCGAGGGAACGTTAGCCCAAACCCTGTAATACACAGGTAGTGTTCTGTGGAGAGGTTAATGTCCCGTTTTATTAAGTCACCCCAACCCACGGCACCCATTGTTATCCCGACCTTGGCTGCGATTGAGGTTTACCCTTAATCACCGATGCTGAAGCCGGAGAGGCCGAGCTCCGTAATCTGTCGAGCCATGTCTCATATACGCCTCCAGAGAACTTACACAGAGGAGCAGACGCTGGGCTTCTGGGAATCGATGTCTGAGCCTTAGCACTCTGATACTGCTCATATGGCCAGGGCTCATCACAAACTAAGTATCTGCATGCTGCACAATAAATATATGACTCTGATACATGCTGCTCATTTTGTCAGTAAAAAACAACATATGTGAGTCTTCATGCTTATTCAAGCCCATTCATGCTCATTTACTAGACAGTTGATGGTGGCTCTACTGTAATTAACTGACCAAAGTAATGAAATCAATTAAAAAGTGAAAAAGAACTACAGCTTTACCCTCACCAGACAATAATGGAAACATAGGCTTATCAATTATATTCATATGGGTTGTGGCAGTTTGGCCAAGCACAAGGTGGTCAACCAAAAACAAGGTCCAGAGGCAGAGAATGTTGTGAAAAACGTTTATTGATAATGTGTTGGGAAGGGGAGTGGGAGAAAAAAACTAAACTGAGGTAATCCCGTTCTGGAGATTTCACCAACAGCCAACAGCGCCTCCACCTGGTGGAGAGAGGAAAGAGGAGAAAGGGGTGAGACAAGTTTATAGCGCTCTGGTTTCTGGGGTCGTTTTCCTGTTCCAATTTTACAAATCACATCTGTTTTTAAAGTCCAGTCCACAGTTTTACAGCCATCCTAATCAATGGAAATTTTTTGACTTTGTTTCTTTTATGGTCGTGCACAGCCTCTTTCTACCCGACTGTATAGGAGAGCTTGCTTCCTCACTCCTCTAAGGCCCTAGACAGTCTCCCATGCTGGTTTCTCTGTCCTGTCTTAAGAGTGCTACAGGCTGATGACTGATGCTGTACACCTGGATCTCCCCAGTGTAGGGATGACCCTCTCTTCATGGTGCTGAGCAGCCCTACTGGGTATTACTGGCCTTCCAATACCCTCCCTAAGGCTTCGTGCCCATAGGATGGCTGCTCTCTGTGGTGCTGAACAGGGCTACTGGGTGGTACTGGCCTTCCAAACCCTCCCTAAGGCATTGTGCCCATATGATGGCTGCTCTCCATGGTGCTGCGCAGTTACTGGGTATTACTGGCCTTCCAATGCCCTCCCTAAGGCATTATTCCCATACGATGGCTGCTCTCCATGGTGCTGAGCAGGCCTACTGGGTAGTACTGGCCTTCCAACAGCCAATCTAAGGCCTTGTGCCCATGGGATGGCTGCTGTCCATGGTGCTGTAGGTGCTCCTACAGCTCTGTGGAGCACTAGTCTGTTATTGAGGCACCACAAGGTGTACAAAAACAGCATTCTAGATTTGGCTTATTAACTCCGTGCTACCACTACAAAACTCCAGCTTTACAGAAAACATACATGATCAGTACCCTGTAGTTAAATAACTCCATTATTCACAAACCAATGTTACAAAAAGGTATATTAATAACTCATGAAAAGTGTCTACAAATTTCAGAATGGCATTTGATCATTCAAAATATCTCTATATTTGGAGACAAAAAATATGTTTACAAAACAGAATAGAAATGCTCAACATGGAATTCAAAGATAAGTCTCAAAAACATGTACAATAATAGACAACTGATCACAATATCATATCACAAAATTGATCAACCACATCTGTCAAACTATCTCCAACACCCCCAAATTCCTGTCGGTTTTAAATATGTTTGTTATTTATACACACTACTTATACAAGTGGAAAAATCAATAATAGGAATTATTCTTAATTTTGAAAATAACTTTAATCCAGTCCTAGACCAAATAAAATAATATGAGGCCAAATAACCAGATATGGCTTCAGTGATGCAGCTCAACAGAATGAAAGCACAGGTCTGCAATTACGCTTGTCAACGTAACAGGCAAAGCAATGTCCACCCATATATACCCATACCGTCTCTCTTGGTATATTAGTTTACATGGTATGGTGAAATTTTAGAGGCTCCTGCGGAAGACCTACTGGAAACGGCGGCGGTAGTATAACAGAAAATCAAAGTCGTATTTCCAGTCAATGCGCAAAATAATCCCTTTCTGCAAGTTTGCAAAACATATTTTCATATTCAAAAACAAAGGTAAAACAAAACAAAATAACCGGTAACTCTTATATTAAGAGTAATTGGCAAAACAACACTGCATTCAAAAAATAAGTCAAAATAAAAATTGAAGAAAACAATTGTTTTTTTTTTTTTATTAGAGAGAAAAGCAATCACGATTCTCTAGTAGGAAGTAGCCTATAACATGAAAACGAACGTATTAACATAATCTAAGCTAAACATACATTATTTCACGTATTTACAAGAGTTCCTTTGTAAATTAAAAAAGGAAAACGTAAATCTTTGCTCACTCTTTAAAGAAAGACGTTATCAGAAGAGTGATGGCAACAGAAACATATCCGAAAGCCGACCTGCACCTTAAGAAAAAAGGGAACATTTGCCAAGACATATTTGGAGAAGCAAAACATAAAGAAAAAATGAATGTAAAAAAGAACAATAAAAAAGAGGAAAAGGGTAAGAAGGGTGAAATTACTCACCAAGCAAAATCTGAGCGACAGACAGAGTGAGAGAGCAAAAATATGAAAATAGCTATGAGACATCGACCAAGAAAACAGCACCACAAGCTGGAGAGCAGCAACGCAGACTACACTGAGCATCCAGCTCTGCACTGAACCATTATCATTGTGGAACAAACCACTCACAAGTCACGCGGGTGAAATGAGAAGTTTAAATAGTCATATTTATACGCATATAACCGCAATCCTCCAGATCATAACGTTCGAAGAGCGACACATTTCCTTGTAAAAGTTGTATTGATCTGAATGACGCAATAGCTGTCTTCCAAACTTAAAACATTTATTTTGGGACTAACCACTTTGTAAATTGCCCTTACAGCGTTGAGTGAAATCCGCTGCGCCGTCCGGAGTAAGATCTGAGGTGAGACCGGTCATGCGCCGCACTACTCCGCAGGCTGAAGTGTCATTCCAATTGCGTATGCAAAGCCACATTGACAAACTACAACCTCATCATCTCTTTACCTTTCTTCATTTGAAGGTACTACACGTCAGTGCACCAGTTTAGTAATTTATATGTTCATTTGTGGACAAATAAACATATATGGTTTGGACAAATTATCGGAAACTTATTTGAATACTGTTGTATAGGCACTTGGCGCGCCACAACGTCCCATAAAGGTTCAGTCATGTTTAGATCTTGTGATTGTGGAGGCCATGGAAGGTATTTGACCTCATTCTGGCCTTCATTAAAATACTCTTGCATTTGTTTAGCAGTGTGTATGATGGCACAGTCGTTTTGGAATATTGGGAAATTATGAGGGAAATGTGCTTTGTAAAATTTCTTGTCCATCATGTGACCATGCAGAGTCATCTTCAGACCCAATGAGTCCCATGAGAGCTCTGCTGATACCACTATAGATGCACCAATATGTTTAACAGCTGGTGACACACATTATGACTCCAGATGTAGGAGGAATATAGGCATTTTATCAGACTCTCATTACTTTTTTCCATTGCTCAGGGGTCCAGGTTCATTGTGCCGTAAACAGGGTTATGGATCTGTGTGCATTAGCCAAAATAGTTATTTTTGCCATTAAAGTTATATTGCTTTACTAACAGGGTGTTTCTGTTTATCTGTCTACCTCCTCTATGAATCCAAGCCCTGCTACATTAATTTCCTTTCGTATCTAATGCATAAAAATATGAGTCATTGGGTATGTGAACGTATGCCTTGTAAAAGCATTTTGTCCACTACAAATACGTTATTACTACTCATCATTTAAAATAATTATATACTATATGTAATATATTTACTAACTCTTATTCTCAGGCACAAACCACAAAACCATTAATGATGCTGATAAACCAACTAAAATCTCTGCAAAAAAATATTTCAGTCAAAACCTTGTCATCTCTTACTGACATTGAATTTTTACAACAAAAAGACTCATACATGCATGAATTTAACAGACCTCACTAAGAAGCACTGCTTTGAGTATCTATTGCTTTTGAGTTTCTGTCTCAGGGATTCTCAGTTTTAGGACAGTGGCATCCCATGTTCCCTCTCTGTTACTGAAATCCTATGAATAATATATATCTACCAATTGAATGAACTGCATTTGCCCACAGCAGAGTGGCGCAGCGGAAGCGTGCTGGGCCCATAACCCAGAGGTCGATGGATCGAAACCATCCTCTGCTAGTTTTAGTCCTTTTAAATCTCCTGGCTTTGACAGGAAGCAGCTTTATGTTCAGACAGGCTCTAATACTCCTTATCAAACAGTAACAGTGAAGTATAATGGTTAGGAAACGGGCCATTTAATCACAAAGCTGCAGGGCCAACAACAGGCCTTGGAAACTCTGTTGTTGTACCCTTTCAGAGAGTAGTTAACAAAAAATTTTACTTTAAAATGTATAAAGCCAATAAAACATATGCACTGACTTATTGTGACATTCAAAATATATACCATGCAGCAGTTAGCAGAGTGGCGCAGCGGAAGCGTGCTGGGCCCATAACCCAGAGGTCGATGGATCGAAACCATCCTCTGCTAGTTTGAGTCTTTTTAAACCTCCTGGTTTTTAAAGGGAGCAGTTTTGTGTTCAGACAGGCTCTAATACTCCTTATCAAACAGTAACAGTGAAGTATAGTGGTTAGGAAATGGCATTAAGTCACAAAGCTGCAGGGCCAGCAACAGGCCTTAAAAGCACCGTTGTTGTACCCTTTCAGAGAGTAGTTAACACAAAGTTTCCTTCAAAAAAAAAAAAAAAACAAAAAGAATGCTATATAAATATATATGCTGTGTAATTATGAAGTTCAAAACAGCCTTTGCAGCAGTTAGCAGAGTGGCGCAGCGGAAGCGTGCTGGGCCCATAACCCAGAGGTCGATGGATCGAAACCATCCTCTGCTAGTTTTAGTCCTTTTAAACCTCCTGGCTTTGACAGGAAGCAGCTTTATGTTCAGACAGGCCCTAATCAAAAGGGAACGAAGTTGTATAATAGTTAGGAAACTGGCCAGTTAATCACAAGGCTACAGGGCCAATAAGAGGCCTGAAAACACTGACTGTTGTTGACTCTTCGACAGGGTAGCTTTAAACATTTAATCACAAGGCTGCAGGGCCAACAACAGGCCTTAAGAGCACTCTTGTTGTACTCTTCCTGAAGGTAGTTAATAAAATGTTACTTCAAAATATATAAATGCTATGTAAATATATAAGCTGTGTAATTATGCTGTTGAAGCGCAAGATTTCTGCGTTTATCAGAGTAGTGCAGCAGAAGCGTGCTGGGTCCATAACCCAGAGCTCAACAGATTGAAACTATCTCTTCTAAACTTAGAATGTTGACCAAAATCGGTTAAGGCGTTTGGAACATGAGTTAAAGTTTTGGCCTGAAGTCCCACTGTTGGTGTGTAGAAGTGTTTAGGACCTTCAACAAACACCAAGGGAAAAGGAGAACCTGGTGAACAAACAACACAACATGACAGTCCTTATTTTGTTTACTTATCAAAGTAAATTAAGCAATAATTGATTATGCCACCTTCAGAAACAGACAACAAGTTACTGAGCAGTCTCTCAATGCATCATTGCAAATGCCTTGGACCAGCTCTCCTTCCAACCTGGTCTTCATAAGTGAAACCAGCATAACTGGGCATTTAAAATGCATTGCCCACACCATGTAATTTAAATGTTAAAGAATTAAATAAGTTTGCATCAACAGTATATGCATATGATGAGTAATGAGATGTTGACAGTCAACATTTTTGTGTCCAGTAATCCAGACAGTAGTGAAAAGATGGTATCCACATCTCTGTTTCTGGGACCTGTGGAAGAACCCAGCAGAGAGCGGAAGTGTGCTGGGCCCATAACCCAGAGGTCGATGGATCGAAACCATCCTCTGCTAGTTTGAGTCCTTTTAAACCTCCTGGTTTTAAAGGAGCAGTTTTGTGTTCAGACAGGCTCTAATACTCCTTATCAACAGTAACAGTGAAGTATAAGTGGTTAGGAAATGGCCATTTAGTTCTGCAGGGCCAGCAACAGGCCTTAAAAACAGGTTGTTGTACCTCTTTCAGAGAGTAGTTAACACAAATTTTCAAAAAAAAAAAAAAAAAAAGAATGTATAAAAATCAAATTATGAAGTTCAAGCAGTCCTCTGGGCCCATAACCCAGAGGTTGGATCGAAACCATCCTCTGCTAGTTTTAGTCCTTTTAAACCTCCTGGCTTTGACAGGAAGCAGCTTTATGTTCAGACAGGCCCTAATCAAAAGGGAACGAAGTTGTATAATAGTTAGGAAACTGGCCAGTTAATCACAAGGCTACAGGGCCAATAAGAGGCCTGAAAAACACTGACTGTTGTTGGACTCTTCGACAGGGTAGCTTTTAAACATTTAATCACAAGGCTGCAGGGCCAACAACAGGCCTTAAGAGCACTCTTGTTGTACTCTTCCTGAAGGTAGTTAATAAAAATGTTACTTCAAAATATATAAATGCTATGTAAATATATAAGCTGTGTAATTATGCTGTTCGAAGCGCGCGTATTTCTGCGTTTATCAGAGTAGTGCAGCAGAAGCGTGCTGGGTCCATAACCCAGAGCTCAACAGATTGAAACTATCCTCTTCTAAACTTAGAATGTTGACCAAAATCGGTTAAGGCGTTTGGAACATGAGTTAAAGTTTTTGGCCTGAAGTCCCACTGTTGGTGTGTAGAAGTGTTTCGGACCTTCAACAAACACCAAGGGAAAAGGAGAACCTGGTGAACAAACAACACAACATGACAGTCCTTATTTTGTTTACTTATCAAAGTAAATTAAGCAATAATTGATTATGCCACCTTAAGAAACAGGCAACAAGTTACTGAACAGTCTCTCAATGCATCATGGTAACCCCTGCAAATGCCTTGGACCAGCTCTCCTTCCAACCTGGTCTTCATAAGTGAAACCAGCATAACTGCATTTAAAATGCATTAGGCCCACACCATGTAATTTAAATGTTAAAGAATTAAATAAGTTTGCATCAACAGTATATGCATATGATGAGTAATGAGATGTTGACAGTCAACATTTTTATGTCCAGTAATCCAGGCAGTAGTGAAAAGATGGTATCCACATCTCTGTTTCTGGGACCTGTGGAAGAACCCCCACAGCAGAATGGTCAATTTGGTGTCTCAGTTCGTCTCCAGTGCCACTGAATAATACATATCCACCAATTGTGCTTTAGAGCACAGCTATCAGCAGAGTGGCGCAGCGGAAGTGTGCTGGGCCCATAACCCAGAGGTCGATGGATCGAAACCATCCTCTGCTATTTTGAGTCCTTTTAAACCTCCTGGTTTTTAAAGGGAGCAGTTTTGTGTTCAGACAGTCGCTAATACTCCTTATCATATGGTAACAGTGAAGTGTAATGTTTAGGAAATGGGCCATTTAGTCACAAGTCTGCAGGGCCAACAACAGGCCTTAAAAACACTGTTGTTGTACTCTTTCAGGAGGTAGTCAACACAAATTTGTACTTGTAATTATGTAAGAAATACATGCAACGCAACAGTGAGCAGAGTGGCGCAGAGGAAGCGTGCTGGGCCCATAACCCAGAGGTCGATGGATCGAAACCATCCTCTGCTAGCCTTTTCTTGAAACCCCTGGTATACAACATATCAAGGGGAAACAGTGTTGATAATGGTTAGGACGCTGTGCATGTAACCGCAAGGCTGTAGGGTCAATTCCCTGAACAGCACCACTGTTGTATCCTTCCAGAAGGTACTTAACACAAATTCTGCTTCAAAACATATACAGATCTTGTACTGATATGAGACTACAAGTTTCTGAACAGTCTCTCACGGTATCACGGATGATTTTTGGACCACTCCTCCATGCAGAACTTCTTCAGATCAGTAGCATATGACTGCCACAGCATCTCACAGGGTTTTAGGCCTGATTTTTGGCCAGGTGATTCCAAAACTTTAAAAGCCCTTGTTTTAAACCATTCTCATGTAGACTTGCTTTAGTGTTGGATGTCATATGGCCCAGCTGTTCAATCGCCGGACTTTATCTTGTAGAATTCCATGACACAGAGTTCACTGTTGTCCTGGACCCAATAAAGCAAAGCATCCTCAAACCATGACACTACTAACACTATGCTTGACTGTTGGCATAATGTTCTTATTCATCTCTTTGCTCTGTAGATGTTATCAGAGATCCATCTGCAGCTTTTGAGACAGTACATCAGCACTTCCTCTTTTTTAATCAGAACCAGCCATGGCTGGAGGTCTACTGCGGTGAGGTAACAATTGGCCCAGTCTCACTGAGGATGGTAGGGATGTAAGCTGTTTAAAGGTTGGTTCATCACTCTCTAGTGACCCCTCCTGGTTGGCCGGGTGACTGCAGGTGCATGAACTGAACATACACTAACTGCATAATCCTCTGACGGCATAGGTAGGGTGTGATTGGTGCTGTATCCGCAGTGTGAAAAGAAGCGATGGCCAGTTGTCATGTGAGTTTGAGGAATCCTGTACCTTGTCTTTCTCCTACTGAGCTGGTTGCTTTGGTGGCCTAGCCAGTTTGGCTGTGTTCAGGGTGAGGAAAAGGAGGAGAAAAAACATCCTAATATCATTAAAGAAAGGTTTTTGCACTGCAGTGCAAAAATACCTACGAAGGTGTCAACATGCACTTTGAACTCTCTTAAAAGTCAGTGGTACATAGCAATTTTAGGCTTTGCACAGGCTGGAACTACAGTCAGCTTTGTACTGAGGTACATGTACTGAAATTAAATTAATGGATTCTGTTTTTCCATTTGAGGTGTATTTTTAAAATAACGGGTACGGCACTGTCATTTGCAAGAAATTTACACATCAAATAGAACTGCCATTTCTCTTTCTCACAAAATGTTCCATGCCATCTGAAAATGTATCACAACGAAGAGAGTGACTAACATCATAAAAATCAATGCTGTATTTTTAATTTGCAGAGATGTAAATGAATTTTTACTAACATTTATTTTCTTTTTTGAGAGAAAACTCTGACCAACAACTCTGAGAAACTTTTACTACAGTAGTAGCACGTTCATTTGTAATGGTCCATTTCTGTGCACGCTAAACTTTTAAAATCTGTTTTATACACTTGAACCTTTACTCAAGAATATTGACCACTACAGAATATTTAACGATTTCTTGACATTGGTGCACTCTATGTTGGGTCAATACTATATATTTATATAATTTTTTTAGTTGTATGAGTTCACAAATATATTTGTGGTTTGGAAATATGCACTGATGACTTTTGTTGAACAAATTTTAAACGTTTGTGTATGACAGATGCCCATGAATTATTTAATATTGTTATTGCATTTTGCATATGGGGAATATAGTTTATAAGTTGTGCTTTCAGTTAGCTAGTGTATGTGTAGAGGGTGGGGAAATAACCTTATCTGTAGCAAGGTGAAGAACAGGCACACGCTTTTTTTATTATTATTGCTATTATTATTATCATAGTTATTATTTTAAAAACATAAACATTAAATAAATCTATTAAGAAATTTTTAATCGTCTGGATAATTAGTAATCATCTGGATATTTGGCACCATATCCCTAGGGGGCGTCCTTGTGTTGGGTTGTTGGAGAAGTGTCAGTCTCTGGATGATTTTGCGGGCCAGGCGGAATTAAAATATCCACAGAACTGTCTTAACGCGCTAGCTTGTGTCTGCTTCTCTACCTTCCCTCAGGTATGAATAGCTCTTTTTTAATCAATGTTTTGTACAGCTAAACTGTAAATGACTGCACACATGTTTTTTTAAGTTTATGGTATTTGTCAGGTATTTAGCTTACACACATATCCATTGCGACTTACAATGCAAAGTTAGGGACAATTGTGCCAAAGGACCCCTTGGGGAGCAAAGTCCCAAGTGCCAGAAGTGATAACATAAGATTGCACTAGAACCCTGAAATGAACCTGTTGAGAAAAAACAGCAACATCAGTAGAACAGGAGCACTACTAGTAACAGATAGCTGCGACTAAACAGAAGGGCTAGGGAGGGACGGTGGGAGGTGTAACCTCAAGAATAGAGTCTTCAGTCTGTGCTGACCATAATACTTAAGACTACAAATCCGTTCTGCTGAAGTAGTTCATAGAATTCAGATAGTGATACGTTAAATGGATTTGTGAGCCTAGCAGTACCAGTTATAATTTTTGCTTAGTAACGTTAGCCCGTTAGCAATTTAGCACACTTAACATTCCACACCTCTGGTGGCCAAATTTGGTATGTAGGAGATATGTCCAGAAGAACCAGGAATAATAATAACTAGAAGTAAAGATTCTATAGAAGAGCAGTAATTTTCACATTTGGCAAGCAAACTAATGAGGGAGAAAAAACACACTCAACTAGTATAAAAATAAAACTATGATATAGGACAGTGATTATGCTTTCAAACAGTGGTCCCACTAAGACCTGTAAACTAGAGGCTGTTAGTTTTGTACAAATCAGGACCAGGCTTAAGTTTATAGTTTCAAAAAAGGGAAGGTGGACAGAGCAAGAGGCAAATTTTCTTAGCTCTGCATGAAAACCAGAGGCATCAGCAAACTCACTCGTAGTATAAAAAATGTTTTCTTTATTTTTGGTTATTTCCACCTTGGGACATGACAAAAATACCTTTGGCGGTTATTTCTTTTATTCGTTTCATGTGATTTTGTTTTTTCCTCTTGCAGTCACCACCTCGACCATAGGTCACACCTGCCTCCGTGTCATCAGAATTACGTCTGAGTAAGTTAATTTCCGCAAGCAAGGTAATAAGCTGAGTTTTTCCACAGATGTGCATTGGGTTTGGGCCTTTAAAGTAGTCTAATGTGTCAGACTGGTGCACCTCTATGTACCTCCAACATGTGGTGACTTGCCCTTAATAAGCCCCATCTTTCGTTTGAAAAGGCTTGCTTAAAGTCTGCAGTCTGTTATGTCGGTTTAACCACACCGCAGTTCGTTCCATTTGGTCACAGTGTGATGGGTGGGAGGAATTCAACCTATATGCAAACCTTGTTGTGTACTTTTTAGTAGAGTACACAGTAAAACTCCAGCCTCAGAAAGTAGTATTTGTTCCACCTGTGCACTAAAACAGATATGTTCATTATTTCGCTAGCTCATGTACCTGGCTGAAGAGTGGTGCTAATTAGCTGGTTTATTGCATGGGTGGAACCAATATGTGGCAGAACTTTTACCGTCTGAAGCCAGAGATTTCTACCTCTGCTTGTATACTAAGTTGTTCCTGTGTCATTAGATTTTTTTTGTTTGTTTGTAATGCCAAAATCAATGTAATGACACTTTCATGCAAATAAATACTAAAGAACAATAAACGGTTACAACAAATACATGAGTTTTTATTGAATTTTGTGGAGGCCGTACATTTACATGGGTAAAATAATGCACAATCGCCATTTGCACTTCTCAGGTTACAACTGTTGTCCCACAAAACCAGCAACTCCTTGACTACTCCACAACCTACTGCAGAGAAAATCTTTCACTGAACTTGAGCATGTCTCTCTTTACACACACACACACACACACACACACACACACACACACACACACACACACACACACACACACACAATTATGTGAACGCAAAAAACCAGAGAAAATGAAGTCCACTAATTTCCCTGATTTAGACCATAATCTGCAGGTATCTCTCTGATTCTCAATCACAGACAAGAGAGAAGAAAGCCACTGCCACAAAAGTCAAAATAAGAGACACAAATTGAGGCTGCAATTAAAATGTTTAAAAAGGGGCTGTTTTGCTTTGACCACATAATTGCTCAATCTGTTCTATGTAAGTTTTACGTCTCTCACTTTTTCCAGGCCCCACTGGTGAGAGTGAGTACGTGAGGCAGCTGGTGTCATATTTGAACAGCCAATGCGCTGCTAAAGCATGTGTGACATCCTCAAACACAGGGCTCTCTGCTCACAGCCACTGTAGAGTCTCCTCAGCGCACAAACACTTCCTCTGCGTAAGTCAAGAGTTTCTTAACTTTAAAAGAAAATCTAAGATGGCCGCCTGCCGCTGGCTAGGTTTCCATGTCGCCGCCCTACTCCTCAGTCTTGAAGGTATTTTTCATCGTCTTTATTCAGAACCAGTCTCTTGTTTTCTGATTTCCTCTCTCTCTGTGGTCAAAATGTCAGTCTGTGCAGAATGAGTGCTGTGCTTCCTTTTAGAACTTTTATTGTTTTTTTGTTGCCTTTCCTCTTCCTCCATTAATGTATGTAGTGATATGCTTATACTCACCATTTTTCATATCTGTTTCTTAAATTTTGCTTCTTGGTGAGCTGGGAGGAATAATCAGTTGGAAAATTGCTTATGAATGAAATCATGGACGAGGCCAAGGAGTTAATACCGACTAAAACTCCTCATACGTCATATCTGTAATTCAATGTAATATTTGTATATTCTTGCAAAGTAGAGATGAATCAATTTTCAATATTATTCAAAGAAGGCTCCTAGTCCATGGATTGAACATGAAACTAAGAAATTTACCTTAAGATCAACGCTTCTCTTTTGGAGATATTTATTGAATCAAGGTGAAAAACTGGAGCAACTGATGTATTTATAATCTCTACATGACCTTTGTTAAAATGTTTAAATGTGATTTGCTCACATTTTTACTTATTTATACATAATTCCTGACTGATACATATGAAGGGATTATGTGTATTTGCATGTATATTCTTTTCGCAGTATTATTTATTTTATATTTATCAGTTATTATTATTTTAACAGCTTTGACATCTCCTTCCATTCTCTCACAGGTCTATATGGGGCTACTGCAAAGATAACTGAAAGGAGAAATCTGACAGCATCTGTAGGACAGCCAATTGTTTTGCGCTGTGATTTTTCAGAGAGCAATACGCTGCAGATTACCTGGAAGAAGAACCAGAAGGAGACCCTTTACACTTACAAACCCAGTGGACCTGAGGAATCCAACTGGGACACATACAGATGGTTTAATATCTCTGAGGTTCAACTCTCTGATGCAGGAAACTATACATGCACTGCATATACAAAGACTTCTATATATGAAATCGAGTGGCAAGTAATTATCGAAGGTGAGTATCCTGCCATCATACCAGAACACTGAGGGAAACCACAACATTTAAAAGTGTGTTCGTTCGTTCGTTCACTTATAAGTGTATATTATACACTTATGATCAGAGATAAAGGATCTCATGAGTAAAAATGTTCATGTTTTTTGTCAGTGTTCAGAAATGCTAGCACATTGTCAAGTGTCTGTGCAATTATAAATCATTCATGTTTACTAATACTATGGGACAGATATGGACAGTGGACACATTCAACATCTAAACAGTATAAATAAGTCTCCAAACGATCTTCTTTCTCTGGTGTATACAGGGAGTCCTCTAGTTACGACGTTTTGTGGTTACGACGTTTCGTGGTTACGACGCACTTCCATAAATTATTTAAAAACCTAGTTTAGAACAGTACGAACACAGAAATAAAGATAAGAAATTGTTCTCTCTTTTTTATTACTGTTTCATTTAATTACTGTATTTCATATGTTCTTTCTCTAAGGTGTTAACTTATATATAATTCAGGTATTTTTGTTCTGAAAATCAGGAGACAAGTCAAGAACAGTCTTGTAAGTCGAGACTACCTCCTTTTTGTTCTGTGGGGAGACACAAGGTCTTGGCAGGTCTCCTTTTTGTTAAGAACACTGATATTTTCGTTTCCAGGAATGTCAATGAATCAATAAATGATAATCATATTTTAAATGGCATAATTAATGTTATAAAAACATTCATATACTAGGACTGCATTATTCCTGTTAGCAGTCTTTTACTTCCTGTATATGTGTGTGTGTGTGTGTGTGTGTGTGTTTCAGACACAGGAAATAGCAATTTCTCGCAGCCAGGAAGTGACACGAAGAAATTATTAGCGTGCCCAATTCCTGCAGGTGTTGGAGCAGTGGTAATCCTTGTAGGATTCAGCATCATGGCACATTGTCGTAGGTGAGGACATATTACAAGACTTGATCATGCTGAAAAAATGGTTCTGCTGTTTTCTACATTACCATTAGCAAAATGGAGGAAAAACTAAATATTTTCACAGCCCTTCTGTTTGTGATCCAAGTAATAAGCTAGTAATACCACATCAGTTAAACATTATGAAAGCATACCAAAATGTCTTACTTTACAGAAATATCATTGTATTTACATATTGCTATTTTGACAGATCATGTAATCCCGCACATTTTAATTTTATTATATTTCTTTCATTTTAGGAGGAAGCAAAAGCAGCAAAATGATCGGTGTTCTGATCCCATTAGAGAAATGGTGAGTAACCTAACACCTTTGAACAATGTTTTGCCACTAAATACAAGTGTTATTTTTTCTTTTTCACAAACAGCTTTGTGTTGTGACCATCATATAAATGAACTGACAAAAGTCCTTGTGATGAAAACATTCTCAAAAGTGTTCAAACGCATTTTTAAACTACAGGATATGTATCTGTAGCTGTCTACAGGATCTGGTACACATATTCAGAAGAAGACAGCTGGTCCTGTAACTTACCATATGTGTATTTACTTTGATCAGTTACAAAGGTATTTTATGGGATTTGTTTGTTGTTTGAACCCAGGCCATAGGCTATGACACCCCTGCAGGTGCAATTTTTTTCACCATTAGATTAGCACACTAGCCTGACTTAGCCATACTGCTAGTGTGCTTACAACGACTCAGTCTTGAAAAGGTGCTTCAAACTAGTAAGGCTGTAGTGACAGTAGTGGGGTTTTGACTTTGTCATGCAATGTTGATCATTGTTAGACAATGTCCTGGAACGTCCTGCAGGATCTATGAAAATATCGAAGCCAAGGGACCCACAAGCCTTTATTCTGGAACTGAATCCTCAATGTAAATACCTAGAGAATAGGTTACAGGACCTTTAATACAACTGCTAGATGAAAATAGATAAAAACAAAAAATTTGCATGCACACACACACACACACACACACACACAAATACATATACGTCAATGTAACACACTTGTGTGTTATTTTAATCACATTTTATCACACTTTGCATTGCATGACAATTCAGGTATTTACAGAACTTTTGTTTGTGATCTGCAGGCTGATGCTGGACCATGCCTCCATATGTGTAAATACACAAATTTTGATGCCCATGAACAGAAGAGACACAACAGAAGCCAATATTTTGTGACAGAAAACGTTGTGCATACTGAGGTCATGTACATATCAAGATAAAGACATTTACTTCCTTTTTTTACTTCCATTTTTACTTCCATTTACTTCAAGAACAATTATGCTTTCATTGTGAGGGGAAGGAACAAAAAATAATATTTGGTGTATCTTTATTCCTTCAGTTATGCTCTGATCATCCTCTTCAGGATCGACTTGACAAAAGACTGATGGAATGGTCCTATACCTTTACATCGAATTGATTCTGGTGATGATTGAAACTGCAGTTACAAACTGTACAAACATAATGTTGCTTGCAATAAGGACACTGTCAAAGGCAAATTTATTAATAATTCTGGAACAACATTTATTGTACTTATTCCCATTTTTAAGAAAATGAAACTTGCAAAGTGCTGTTATATTATTATTATATATTATTAATAATAATATATATTATATATTATTAATAATATTATATATATTAAAGTGTACAAAGTTGATCCAATAAATCTGTAGGAGCCTAAATTAAGTTAATTGGAAATTGGTATATATATTTTTGTTTTGGCTTGAACAGGAGGTTTGTTAGCAATGTCTTCTTTAGTTAATTCTTTAAAACTCTTATTGAATAGAGAACTTTTAATTTGAAAATTAGACTCTTATTTTGTATAAGTAAAATGGCTTCTCAGTTCAGTTTGACAATGGAGTTGAGCGTGGAAGGCACTGAGAGCCTAAAATTCTTTACCGTCGTCATCGTCGTCGTCATCATTACATGTCGTCGCTGTCATAAGTTGCATTTGATTTAAAGTTTGGAATTTAAGAAACTGGAAACTGGAGATACTTGTTCTTTATTCTTTTCATATAACCATCAAACACCTTTTTGGATTATTCTGTTGCTTGCCTGCTGCCTTGCTACCCTGCCCGCCTGCTTACTACCCTGCCTGCCTGCTTACTACCCTGCCTGCCTGCTTGTGTCCTGTCCTGCAGTACCAGCTCTGCCTACCCGCCTTGCCCGTCTTCACCTGCCCGGATAACAAAGGTACCGCAACAACCCTTTAATGACACGCGTAAAGAACCCGACAGTGCCTAAATGTGGCTATGGAAATTTGTAATTTGGATTTGGCCACTACATTATGGCTCCCGTCAGTGAACCCGGTCTCCCGTGACAGGCAGGGATACCAGCCACTATACTAGTAAAAATTGCGATCCATGACGCGTTGGAATCGCAAAGTGGAACATTGCAATTGTTTGCATTTTAGTGAAACAATTAAAGTTTGTGTTGGCAACAAGCCCATTTGATAAGTCACTACAGGAGTGACCACTGCTGTTGAAGTTTTAATCGCTATTGGGCGGTCTATCTTCTGCTGTAAATCTTTGAAACTTTCAAATCAACGAGGAGTTTATGTTGGAACGCATTTCTCTCGTACTTCAGAATTTAATTTGAATTGTGAGAACTTGTGGTCGATAAATATTTTTACTTTAAACTGGAAGTTATTTACCGCCATGGCAGACGAGAATTTAAAGCTGCTTTGCAGGCAGCGCAGAGGAAAACTTGGAGTTTTGTACTCGCAAGATGAATGAGTTAAAAACTTGCTTAAGGATGGAGCCGACATTGGACGCTGTTAATAAAGTCTTGGAACATGGAACAAATAGAGCGTAGTCTACTCCAGAAGGAGTAAAATGGACTTTCAACCCTCCTGCTGGTTCCCATCATGGTGGGATATGGGAAAGACTTATTAGAATGGTTAAAAGGTTCTTTGGTCAGTCACCGTCAACAGCTTCTAGATGATGAAGTCTTCAAACAGTGATGTGTGAAGTTGAAAGTATCCTGAATAGCCGACCATTAACCACCATCTCCAATGACCCAAATGATTTAGAGCCATTGACACCAAACCACCTTCTTCAGCTTAAAAGTACAGCCAGTTCTTCCACCAGGCTTATTTACAAGAGACGATCTTTATGCAGCGCGCTGGAGACAGTACAATATATTTGCTGACCTATTCTGGACACGTTGGGTTGAGAATATCTGCCTCTCATGCAAGAGCGTCAAAGTGGTCCCGTGTGCGCGTAATTTCCGTGTAAGGATATTATTTTGGTGGCAGATACAATGGCACCACGTGGATCGTGGATACTTGGAAAAGTCATTGAGGTCATGCCAGACTCCAAAGGACTTGTTAGAAGTGTTCGTCTTCAAGCAAAACAAGTCAACTTGAAGACCCATCAGCAAGATATGTCTGCTGGTAGAGGCAGACCCCTAAAGATGAATAAGGGCGTATACTCCAGCGCACGACCCATACACTCTCTTTCATATATGTAGGAGCCTAAATTAAGTTAATTGGAAATTGGTATATATATTTTTGTTTTGGCTTGAACAGGAGGTTTGTTAGCAATGTCTTCTTTAGTTAATTCTTTAAAACTCTTATTGAATAGAGAACTTTTAATTTGAAAATTAGACTCTTATTTTGTATAAGTAAAATGGCTTCTCAGTTCAGTTTGACAATGGAGTTGAGCGTGGAAGGCACTGAGAGCCTAAAATTCTTTACCGTCGTCGTCGTCGTCGTCATCATTACATGTCGTCGCTGTCATAAGTTGCATTTGATTTAAAGTTTGGAATTTAAGAAACTGGAAACTGGAGATACTTGTTCTTTATTCTTTTCACATATAACCATCAAACACCTTTTGGATTATTCTGTTGCTTGCCTGCTACCTTGCTACCCTGCCCGCCTGCTTACTACCCTGCCTGCCTGCTTACTACCCTGCCTGCCTGCTTGTCCTGTCCTGCCGAGTACCAGCTCTGCCTACCCGCCTTGCCCGTCTTCACCTGCCCGGATAACAAGGTACCGCAACAACCCTTTAATGACAACGCGTAAAGAACCCGACAGTGCCTAAATGTGGCTATGGAAATTTGTAATTTGGATTTGGCCACTACATTATGGCTCCCCGTCGGGGAATTGAACCCCGGTCTCCCGCGTGACAGGCGGGGATACTGGCCACTATACTAGTAAAGAATTACGGCGATCAACGAAGACGCGTTGGAATCGCAAGTGGAACATTGCAATTGTTTGCATTTTAGTGAAACAATTAAAGTTTGTGTTGGCAACAAGCCCATTTGATAAGTCACTACAGGAGTGACCACTGCTGTTGAAGTTTAATCGCTATTGGAGCGGTCTATCTTCTGCTGTAAATCTTTGAAACTTTCAAATCAACGAGGGGAGTTTATGTTGGAACCGCATTTCTCTCGTACTTCAGAATTTAATTTGAATTGTGAGAACTTGTGGTCGATAAATACTTTTTACTTTAAACTGGAAGTTATTTGCCACCGTGGCAGACGAGAATTTAAAGCTGCTTTGTGCAATGCGCAGAGGAAAACTTGGAGTTTGTACTCGCAAGATGAATGAGTTAAAAAACTTGCTTAAGGATGGAGCCGACATTGACGCTGTTAATAAAGGTCTTGGAACATGGAACAAATAGAACGTAGTCTACTCCAGAAGGAGTAAAATGGACTTTCAACCCTCCTGCTGGTTCCCATCATGGTGGGATATGGGAAAGACTTATTAGAATGGTTAAAAAGGTTCTTTGGTCAGTCACACGTCAACAGCTTCTAGATGATGAAAGTCTTCAAACAGTGATGTGTGAAGTTGAAAGTATCCTGAATAGCCGACCATTAACCACCATCTCCAATGACCCAAATGATTTAGAGCCATTGACACCAAACCACCTTCTTCAGCTTAAAGTACAGCCAGTTCTTCCACCAGGCTTATTTACAAGAGACGATCTTTATGCCAGACGCCGCTGGAGACAAGTACAATATATTGCTGACCTATTCTGGACACGTTGGGTTCGAGAATATCTGCCTCTCATGCAAGAACGTCAAAAGTGGTCCCGTGTGCGGCGTAATTTCCGTGTAGGGGATATTATTTGGTGGCAGATACAATGGCACCACGTGGATCGTGGATACTTGGAAAAGTCATTGAGGTCATGCCAGACTCCAAAGGACTTGTTAGAAGTGTTCGTCTTCAAACAAAGACAAGTCAACTTGAAAGACCCATCAGCAAGATATGTCTGCTGGTAGAGGGCAAAGACCCTAAAGATGAATAAGGGCGTATACTCCAGCGCACGAGCATACACTCTCTTTCATATACACATACTGATGCCTTACACACATCTTAGTATGTAAATATTTGGTGTTATAAATATTGAAGGCTCCTGTTGAAAATATTTTCTGTTGTTTATTATAGCCAACGCTCCGCAGTAGCTATAAGGGCCGGATGTGTAGGAGCCTAAATTAAGTTAATTGGAAATTGGTATATATATTTTTTGTTTTGGCTTGAACAGGAGGTTTGTTAGCAATGTCTTCTTTAGTTAATTCTTTAAAACTCTTATTGAATAGAGAACTTTTAATTTGAAAATTAGACTCTTATTTTGTATAAGTAAAATGGCTTCTCAGTTCAGTTTGACAATGGAGTTGAGCGTGGAAGGCACTGAGAGCCTAAAATTCTTTACCGTCGTCGTCGTCGTCGTCATCATTACATGTATGTCGCTGTCATAAGTTGCATTTGATTTAAAGTTTGGAATTTAAGAAACTGGAAACTGGAGATACTTGTTCTTTATTCTTTTCACATATAACCATCAAACACCTTTTGGATTATTCTGTTGCTTGCCTGCTACCTTGCTACCCTGCCCGCCTGCTTACTACCCTGCAAAATCAACAAAGGCAAATGGTGTAAACTCTGCCAAAAGGTCAGTGAAAAAGTACAAAGGATTCGTAGTAATATCTCACTACCCATCTTACGTTTCCCCTCTCTGTTTGGCCATACTTTCATTCACATCTCACTTTGTTTTGCCCCTGGCAACCAATGAAGGAAAACTGGAAAAATCTGGATGTCACAGCCATCCTCGGCAACCTCCTGCTGAATCGCTTTCACAACAAGCATTCACTGAATCCAGGAAAAGAATCCCGAGATCATAAACTATCCAGCTCCTCAACTTCCGATCCCCTTCAGGGCTTCTTGTTCACTGACATGCATAGACGGATTACCGCATGGACAAAGTGGGCATGTACCCAGGACCCTGAGCCAATGGGGACCCTTGGCCTTAAGATTTATTGTAACATTTTTTTTTTAATGTGTTAAGTATTTTTGTTTTTAAAATACTGGACTAAATGTGATTTTGAAAATGAAGTACGATTATGAAATAGTTTAAATGTTTTGTAAATTAGCCGACTAAATCACCTAATGTTGTAATGACTCAGGCTATAGGTCAAATGTCAATTTATCAGTCTTAGGCCGGTGTTATACTTTGCAAATCCGCGAGTATGTGAGGGTCCGCTAGAGCCAGCGTGACGTAAATTTCGTCATCAGAGGGTATACGCGAGGCTCTGTGCGGATGTTCGCGTACCCTCCAATTTTTTATGTCAAGTATACGTGTCCACTTCGCTACAAGCGCACCAACTGCGCAGTGAGGACTTCCAATCCCATACCCCAAAATAGTCTTTTGTGCCATCATCCACTGAGTTCATCAGTGTAGCATATAGTTTACAGCTAGCTATGTGTGGAAACCGTATTGCTGACAGGCAAACTAGCAATCAATTAGCTTGGTAGCTAGATAGCTAACAGTAACTAGTTGTTATGCTCCAGTGATGTATAACTAGGCATTTTCCATTTCAGTTTGTCTAAACATGGAATTGACAGTTTCATTTACAATGCCGCATAATCGTACTTCAGTTTAATATATTAAGACTGACCCTGAAGTGTAGGCAATTTAGATTTGGATCTTCCAAGAAGCGCATCAGTACACAAAGACCCACATGTATATAGAACCACACGTCCGTGGTGTCTGCAAGGGAGTATAATCCGGCCTTTAATTATCCTGCCTAATTATCTTTTCTTTCACAATCCTTGGGATAGTACTCTCTCCAACTTGTCTTTTCGCCTGTAAATAAATCTTCATTCTGTTTTCACTGTGATCGCTTTCTTGTACAAGACCTTGAATAAGGACACAACCAATCGTACAGACACCGACGACGACGATGGCTTCAAAGATTGGTTTCCTTGAATGGAGATCTGCCCTCCTTGGTTGAAATTTCTTTTCAATGCAAAAAGAGGGCTGTGCGCAATGTGCCAGCCATCAGGATATTGACTCGAAAAAAAAAAACCGCACCCGAATCTGTACTTCTCTGAAAAATAGCAATCAGAGATAAAAGTATTCGTTCTCCCTAAGAACTTTGTCCTTAAATTGCTTCCTGGCCTTCACAGACAAGTCATGTTTTCAAAAATATTGTTCTGATTGGAGCTCCAAAGTTCCCTAGCATTATGACATCATTGAAATTTTGCCATGGCAACTGCATGGTTTGGCTCACCTTGATTGACTGTAATGCTAAAATCTTGTTTGCTAATATTTTACTGGTATTGAGATCAATCTTCCTTTGTTTTAAAAATCCTGCCTTCCCAATGTTACCTCAAGTGACATTCAAAGCTTTACTTTCTTCCTTATATAAAACACATTTATATTTTATAAATAATTCATGAACTTGTCTGGAGCTCACAGTTCTTGCTGTCTGCTGTCAGTTGAACATGCTACAAATGATTATTTTCAACCTAAATAACTGAAAAGTATTACTGCTGTAAAATGGAGGAAAGTTACTCTTGGATTCAATCAAACGAACTTAGTCTCTTCCAGGGCATACACGTACAGCTTTTTTAGTTATATGCTAAATGAGAAATTGTTCCAAAGTGCATATTTGTTTATTTCGAAGAAAGACCGAAAAATAATGTATGTAGTAATATAAACTAATGTTGTCAATACATTGTAAATGATTGCATGTCTAATGAGGTCAATCTGACCTGTATGTATGGCATTACACAGAGCGTTGAGCTGCCTCGGTTCCCATGGACTGTCCCTTCCAGCAGTGCCATTTGTGCTGTGTTTCACTCTCAGTAACCTTTTAATGACTGCAGACTTCATAGAGCCATTCCTCTAAACGTTTAATTAAAGCTAATGAACATGATTGTTTGTGAATGAGTGATGGTATATTGCCATACTAAGTCCGGTAAAGGGGCTGTGAGCCGTGTAATTATTTTCTTAACCCCAACTGCAGGTATTTATTTATTTATTTCTTTTGTCAAAGTGGGATTTGGGATTATGGTAGTTTTTTTTTAAACCCAGTGTTCCAAGGTAAAGTCCCAGACGATCAGCCACAGAGAGAACAATCGTTTTCATCTCACAGATCTCGTGTCTCGTCAAAATCAGAGGACTCTGAGAACAATAAAATACAGAGAGGAGCAACCGCAGTAGTGTATGTCTCACAAAAAAAGTCACACAATCTTTATCTCAACAGGAAGCCAAAATTATATTACAAGTTTGAGAAACAGCAAAAATTGTGATATCTGTCAATGATTTACTTGATTTTGTTGTTAAACAGTCCACAATGTGCGGAAGGGGAAACTGGAGATTTGAAAAGAGATGTAAAAGTGAGTGATTTAACGTTTCACCATTAGCAAGTACATTTTTTGTCAATATATTTTTTACCAAATATTTTACACTTGTTTTTTGTACTTGTTTGAAATGTCTTAATGAATTCTAATTAAATTTTATATGAAAATCAATTGTCCATGTTTAAACTCACTGTAATGAAATCCAAAGGTTTGTGAATAATGTGCATCGTATATTTCTGATTAAGATACAGTACATCAGTACAGAGTATCAAGATTAATATCTTCATGGCAGACAGAGAAAGAATTATGTCTTGCCAGTGGCAGAAGGCAGCAACTACAACACAAAATATGGTAAAATATGTATTACTTTGATTACTTGTATTAAATACTGTATCAGCAAATGCACTGAATTGTATTAATTTGTAAAAACTGAATTTAGAGCTATCTGACGACTAAAGGATATTACACAAACAAACTAAAAATACAACATACTTCATGAGAGCATCTGCAAGTCATACGAAGCACTCAACAATCTTGCATCCGTGTAGAATGGGAGGTGTAGCTTTCAATTCTTGCTTTATTTGCAGCGCTCGCGAATATTTATCTACCTTAATTGTCCTGCTTGATGATTTTTCCTTTCACAAGCCCTGTGACATTACGCTCTCTCCCTCTCTTGTCTTTTCTACAGTAAATAAATCATGATGCCGTGTTAGCGCTAATTATTAATTAATGAGGCAATTCAGCAACCATTAGCATATTAATGAAGGGACTCCAAGGGAAAGACTTCGCTCTGCAGTTTATCGTTTCCTTGCTGTGAAGTGTGCCTCATGCCCGTTATATTTACTGCAGGGTCTCTCTCCTCAGTGTGCAAGCGGAGCGGCATTATAGAAATCACCTCCGGTTACACGGTGCCAAATATAAAGCCTCAATAAGGCAAAGGACTGATACAGTAACAAAAATGCAAACCCCAAATCAACTCTGGGTCTGAGCGTATCCCAGATGTCCGACTGTACTTTGCAATTCCCTGCCTTGCTTTATTTGAAGGAGCGGCTTCTGGAAACAGAGCAGCCATAAATAAAACAAGACAATCTGTCCAATAAGCCGGGCCTCCACTGTGGCTTTGTGTTTGCATTGAGCAAATAAATTAACCCCCATGGACGATTCACCAGCCGACCAACTGTACGCTCATGTCTTTCCTCTCCTCACGGGAGCCTCAAATATGGTCGTTGCAATCTAAGACCCCTCAGAATAATGTTATTATTGTGTAATTTAATAACCATTAAGTTCCAAACCTCCTTGCTGAGATGAACTTCTTCCCCTTGTAAAAATCTGAAGGTGGAGGTTGAATGACGTCTACTGCACCCATGCTAGCCTTGAGGTCCGGAAAATAACCTTATAAAGGAGTAAAATTTGCATACCCATTCATTCTCAAATTTGCAATTCACAAGGACAGTGCTCGGACTTGGCAAGAGGCAAATATTTCATAAGTGAGGAATTATACTTTGTGAAGAAGTATGGGTTTCGGAAATGTAGAGGGCACCTATGCCAGTTGGACATCGATGGGGGACACAAGCAAAATGACATCAGAATGTACATGATGTAGGTCATTACTTATTCATGTATTCATTTATCTGTACTCCAATTAATTTTTCCTACTTTTACTTTAATACTGATTTCACTGCCATGCCTGCTTCAGGCAGTCATGTCGTGATCCACAATTTGTCTTGCTGAATTCAGAGAAAACATTGCAGCCATCACATTCAGGTAAACTCTCTTGTAAAATGCAAACTTTATAAATAATCTGCATGCCCATCTCAGTTTGGTCCCCGGTCATCGGCTTTACGGATGCAGGAAATGAAGGCATGAATTTGAATTCTAGAACCAGTCAGGGGACACGGAAGAAAAGCCTGAATTAAATGTTAATCCCACCAATGTTTAATGTAACAGTCAGAGACGTTACATCTAGCAGGCAGTTGAACATGTTGAGAATCATAAACAAAGGCCTTTGTTCAAACTAACCACAGTGGACTTTGCCGGTAATTTTGAGAAACAAATCTAAGCAAACTTGAGGAGCGAAACCAAGGTGTTTTTAAAACAACTTGCAAACTTTTTTCTCAGGTGACGGAGGAACTTGCAAAAACATGGAAAAAAAGTTGTGATGGCTCAAGTTTTCTCCTTAGATGTTTTGCCAGCTAAACTTAAGAACAGAGTGAATGCCAGTGAGACTAAACAGAGATCATAATTTATTCCTTGTGTAGGACATGAAGAGAATCAACCTTGTACCTGCCCGTTAACGTCAATAAGTTTATGAGATCATTTCAAAATGGGTGCAGC
This sequence comes from Albula goreensis, assembly GCA_022829145.1. Taxonomy (NCBI): domain Eukaryota; kingdom Metazoa; phylum Chordata; class Actinopteri; order Albuliformes; family Albulidae; genus Albula; species Albula goreensis. The sequence continues at coordinate 38,298,774 of CM040745.1, forward strand.
TACTTGTTGATTACGTTACAGGCTTTAATAACTCTTTGAAGGGGACATCAAAAATGACATTGCCCAAAGGAAAAAACCAAAGGTAAGAGATGAATGTGTGTTTTTTGTCTCTGGAAGTTAACATAGAATCTCAAAGATGCTGTTGTCCCAATAAAAAGGTGACTTTGTCATGACTTTGATTTGAGTGCATAATACAAAGTAAATTGGAAAGTCACAACTATTAGTACCCCGAGGACACTGAATTTGGCTGCATGTTTGTCAGTTTGCAAAAACAAGTGCAGCAAAGAAACTGAGTTTTACCTCTGGTCAAGGTTGCTTCATAAAGATATGGGACCGAAGTCTTAAATTGGGCGTGTTTTTGTACATAATCGCTTGCAGCACAGAGGAACTCAGACATTTTACCTGGGTGAAATCATGTAAGGTTAGCTTTAAAGTGATTTACTGAGCTCTCTGGTGGGCCCCTAAGATTTTATGAATGGTGTGTCTTTTCTGTTACCGATCAACATAATGAAACGCTTTCACCACCATGATTCCTCCAAGACTGATTGTCACATTCAGTCTAAATGGCTTTGGAAGAAGGGGAAGCCGAATCAGAATATACACTTATCTATCGTAGCGGGTGCTGGGTCACATTGTAATGGACTTGGCGCGGATGAATTGCTGTCTCGAGGCTCCATGCGTCTTTGTCATCATCCTCCTCATCGTCATTATCATCACTATTTCACGGATTCATAGCTAGACCCTTCTATGCTTGATGAGCTCAACGAATGTGACGGCTTCACATTTGCGCGAGCGGATGGAACTGCTAATTAGGGGAAAGCAATGGGGGGGGGGGCTGCATTCATATCAACTCCCGCTGGTGTCGTCCTTATAGTATCATGGACAGGGATAGGAATGCCAGTGATGGAATCTTGTGTGTTCAAATGAGGCCAATTTATTTACCCGGGAGATTTAGTTGTGTTTCGTTGGTTGCAGTATCTGTTCCGCCGAGTGGTAAGTCATCACAAGCTTAATTTAGTTCATTTTAAAAAATGTTCAAGGAAAATTGCTGAAAAGTCCTGTTTTGAGGTCTGTCTGATGTTTTCCCCCCTGGGTTCTATCTAGTACCGTTACGGGTTCTTCCTTTGTCACCTTTGAGAACCCTGAAAGGTTCTTAGGTTCCTCTGAAGACGTGTTCTGTTACTGCCCTCTACTTCTAATTTGCTCTATTACAGTTGTCCTGACTCAGTTCTTTGCTAGTCACATGGACTTTGGCTGGCCTAATCATGGAAACCCAACCCAATACAGGCTCAGAGTTATCCTGACTTTGAATATTTTAGAGGACAATTACTTTTTTTTTTCTTTTTTGCAACACTGCAAATGTTAGAAGTGCCAGTTATTGATAGAGGATAATATGCTTTTCCCCGTCTTTGCAGGAGGGCAGGAAATTGTGAAGAGTCGCACAATTGCTGTTCCATCGCAGCCTGTTTAGACAGACCTGAGCCAGCACCCTGACAACAAAATAACAGCCAAATATCTCTGTACATTAGGCAAGTTAAACTGACAAAATGTGTGGGGAAACATTGTGGCTTCATTCACAAACACAGACAGAGGCTGGTAACAGAGAGAGCACTACTGATAATTACAATGATGACTGTGCCAATAATAGCTGCAACAGAATGTGCAAAAGAACAGACAGCCTGCAGCATAGAAAGACATCTAATGATGCAAAATGACTTAGAAACAAACAGTGCACCCCTATAGTTTAAAATAGAGTCCTTGGAGTATCAGGAATAAGTCATGTGCATATTCAAAAGCAATCCATTTGTAACAACAGGTTTGTTTACAGCAGTTTAATGGCCTTTGTGAATTATGACCTAAAGCAGTGAGCGGACAGAATTGACGGCAGGTTAAACATTGGTCTAATTTTAAGTGCCTGTGGCTTGGAAGCTGAGCTTGGTGCTTATTGTAGCAGGTAGTTAATGGAAACGCCAGTGAGAAATGAACGGATGCATATACTACTGTATATCGATCCAGTAATGTCATCATGCAGTCCGTTCACTGTGTGTCGCAGTCTACAGAGATGACAGACTATATATTGTTTCAGTTTCAAAACAATTAGCATGTGCTTCATGCAGTTATTCAATGGCCAATAGCCTCTGTCTTAATGTATGGATTGTCGTAACTTTACATAAGGTCATCTTTAATTAAGAAGAATGTAGCTCACAATTCTGTTGGCACAAGAAATGAGTTTAAATTTACTTGGCGACCACACTTTTCTGGAGAATCACAGCGACACCATACAGCAGGTGGACCCTGGCTCTCCACAAAATTCTTCTTCTTTTGTAATGCACCGTGATTGAAAACAGTCTCTGCTATAGAATGGCAGCAGATGTTTTAAGCTGATGGACTTTCCTCTTGCAGAATGGCTGCTGTGCTTCATCTGTGTGCGACACATTAGTGCTAGACGAGGTGATGTTTTACTGCAAAGCACTTTGAGTATGAAGATAAAGCACTATATTAACATAGTCCTTTATTATTGTTATTATTTAATGACCAGTTCAAATCTCAAGTTTTCATCCTCTCGAATACTGCAGAAAAATGATGGACTTGACAGTCTTGTTTCAAGAAATATCTGAGTAGAGAGTGAGTGAGAGGTCCCTACTCTTGGACCACAGCTGCGTTCTTCTCCCATTGGTTCAGATAAGGCCATCAGTTTCTTCCCACTGGTATTAAACGTACTCCCATCGTATCGGCTTCATGTGCTGCGCCACGTTATTGTGCTGGGTTACATTAGCGCCAAAGCTAGCAATGGCAGCGTGTGCCGCCTCAGCCCAAGTGTAGCAGGTAAGCGGTCAGGAAAACACAACGTATAATCTTAGAACTGCAGAAAAACCTGAACAGAGATCTGCCTTCCCATGAACCTGTGGGGCTAAACTCTGATATTTGATAAAATGCCACAAAATGTCATTCCCACTTGTGACTTGGAGTAAAGTGGCCCTCGCTTCTTTTGTTGGCTGCGTAGCTGCTCTGACCCAGCCGAAGTCCCAGGTGTGTGAACATTTGAACGTAACAGCGCTCTACATTGAATATCTAAGTAGACCACTGTTTCTCTCACCAAGCCAATCCCCTGGTTCAGGCCTGTTTAAAGCTGAGGAACAGGATGACCCTGTAACTGCAAAGAAAATGGTGGAAAAGAAAGAAGACGACATATACAACATGTGCTTTAGTATTATATCACCCCTGGCATATGGTTTTGAAAGATGCTCAGTTTTCGTGATGCATGACCTTTTAATATATATGCTCTTTTCACTTTGAGTTTTATCGGTTTTTGTACAAGGCACTTGCAAATACTTGTGCTGGTATAGAGGGTGCGTTGGATCTAAGAGGGTGTATCTTATGTGGGTTGAAACTGCTGGGGTTTTATAGCGCACTCCACCAGAAAGTGTTACAGGACACCCTCTGCTCTGAGTTGTAACAAACAGGCAGAAAGGAAAGCAAATGGACTTCACTCTCTGTGTGAGACAATGATCACAGCTGACTCCCTCTGACATGCCAACAGCACAGAGAGAGCAGGGTTGGAAAGCTCCTACGAATAAGGTTAGCCCTGCTCACAAATCCTCCGCATGCTAAACACACTGCAATCCCCAGGCCACAGTGTTGATCAACAGCAGACAGACCGGAGCAAATGAACAAACCAATCAGGCTGCAGTGATAGAATGTATCTACTGCTCCCTTCCTGCGAAACACTCTTAAAAATTGCCTCTGCCTTTTGAATCACAGTACAGATTTATTTCCAGATAGGATGTAATGGAATGAAACAGGCAGTCATTATTTGATAGATTTCTGAGCATAAACACTCTGAACCGACAATGTTGCATCTTCACCTTGGGGATCTGTGTTGCTGTGACAACCAGATGCAAAGGAGGAAGCCATTTCTTTGTCCCCAGTTCTGTTTGTGTGTGTGTGTGTGTGTGTGTGTGAGGGGGGTTTAGGAGGGGTAGAGACTGACATTGATTGAGTTAGCTGACAAATCATTGGTAGGTCCCTCTCTTACACATTCTTATTTCAAAACCAGATCTGAATTGAGAGACAAATCACAATAACGTTGTCATCAAGTTCTCATGAGTCAGTCATTCACTCCAAATGACTCTGTTCCTGATAGGCTGCCACTAAAAGACTTCAGAGAGTTTATATGTGACCTAAGAGGACTTGGTGTGTGACTTTTTGAATAGATAATAGCATTAAGGGAAATGTACCAATCCAGGGGAAAGGGGCTACAGTTGTCCCCCTAGAAAGATGTCACCCTTCTTCAGCTGCTCAGTTACAGGTCAATACCTTTTTCAGGTGATGGTGAGTGAGGTCACATGGACCCTTAGATGGGCGGAGCTAAAGATGAGTTGAGAAGCTGGATGACACATAAGCTAAAGATGTTAAAGAGTAGAGATGCCAGCACATGCCTGACTTACTCATGAGCGTACAGGATAAGGCACTGACTCTTGTCCTCCTACGGTCACCTGAGTCGTCTTCCTGTTGTGGAACTAAAGGAGGATGTTGACAAATTTGATAAGGCCATAAAGCACATAGCGGAGAATTTTTGTTATTTGAAAAATATTATCGTTTTCTATTACATCGTCACCTTTTGTTTTGATTAGATTAATGGTTTGGGCCTGGATATACTGTGGTAAGCCGTGGAAAAAACGTACTTGTTGTCAAAGGGCAGGAACAACAATGATTAAGTTCCAGTACATTGCAATGGGGACGCCTAATTCCACAACAAAGTGAAAGACTGAGAATCAATTTTTTTGTGGTAAAACTCAAATGAGCTTTCAGCCGTTGCCATAACTTTGCTGCTTACTTTGTTTGAACGAGCTTTCAGCACCCGCGTTACTGTTTGTTTTGAGTAGTATGTATTGTTGCTGAAGGGTATATTGGACAGACCGAGCTTAGCACCACCATACTTGTGTCGAAAAATTCCAACCACTGAAAGCAGTAAATGACAACAAAATGATAAAAAATATAAGCCATAAAATTGTCCATCAATCAACAGAAATCAAATCCTCATCTAACCTTTTTTGTGCTGTCACTCCTATGCAATTATCCCAATTCTTAGTGTTACAATTATGAGGTAATTATATCTCGTAAATAAATCTGTCAAACGTTTGCACCTGTTCTTTAAAAGAAGTATTATACCGCATCATGATGAAGAAAAAGTATTTTTTTCCAGCATTCAGATTATATGTAACTGTCAGTCACTAACCAACCCTAGCTAGGTGAAATTGGTTATGTCATATTTACATAGAATAGCCTATATCATAAAAATGCATTATATTGCCCGTCATAAGGTTTGACTTATGTATGATTTATGACATGTTTATGAAGGCTTTATGTATGTCATATGAAGTCTTGTAACACTTCATTTAAAGTGTTTTATTTGTGTTACAGGGCTTGATCCTACAGCCTGAGGGGAAACACGCAGACATCTGTATAGGCTCCAGTCTACTCTCCAAATGGCGGGCGAAGCAGGTGTCTGTGAGACTCCCCTCCCAAATTTTCATATCTCGATCACTACAAACCAATAGTATATTGAAGCAGACAGACAACGGGCCTTGCCAAGCATGCTTTAATTAACATCTACATGATACCGCGCCAGTCTGGGAACCTCTCCTGCCAAAAAGCATTTGTATCTGCAATAATAAGCAGATTAGCCCACAGCTTGTGAATTCATGGGCAGAAACTATACAGAAGCGCCCCCCTCACCCCACCCTCCCGCCACCCTGAACTGGCAAAGATGACTGGGAGAACAGGTCCATGTTCCCTCTGATTACTTCCTTTGATCCTCTCAGTCCTAATTGATCTCCCGTCATTGCGGTTTTTAATCACCCCAAGCCGCTTCTTCAACAGCTGTAATTGAAAATGTCTGTGGCGCGCCACCTCTCCGCCAGCATGTTGGAGAAGGCCTGCAGGGTTTCAGCGGTGCAGAAAGCCATGGTAGGCAGCATCCTGTTGCTACGCTACACAACGCCACTGCACGAAGTCATGCAGACCCTGTGTGAAGTCCTCTCAGAGGGCAATACATTTAACAATGAATTTCGTGTTTATGTTTGGTTATTTTCAAAGAGGCGGTTTCCCCCAATGTGCCCTGCCACACTGCATACATGGTTTGAGGAACGTTATGAGTAGTTTAAGGTGTTGCCCTGGCCTCTAAATTCCCCAGATCTCAATCGAGCTTCTGTGGGATGTGCTGGAACAGCAAGTCCTATCCACGGCGACACCACCTCATAACTTACAGGACTTAAAGGATCTGCTGCTAATGTCTTAGTGCCAGATACCACAGGGCACCTTCAGGGGTCTTGTATAGTCTATGCCTCACTGGGTCAGAGCTGTGTTGGCGAGACACGAAGGACCAACAGCATATTAGGCAGGCGGTCATAACATTATAACACTCAGTGGTATACTTCCTCAGATACCCATATCTAAAACACATTATAAATACATTCTTTTAAAACAGAAATATTGTACTGTCTGTATAATTCGTCTCAGAATCTCCCCTGTCTTTCACTAAGTACAGACCAACAGGAGACTGAATCAGAGGGCATATATGTTCACAATGAACTGCAATGCAGTCAAGCTAAAGTATTATATATTATATGTGTACAACTATGCTTACGCCGTGTCATTGATGTGTTATAATGCATTATAGACATGCTTAGGCTTCATAGAAAGTGTCACCAAAAAGACTGAGCTTTTTAATGTACAGCTGTAAAATGTAAGAGTACAACAGGAGGAGGTGCTATTATAGTATCCCCAATATTCCCTGGGTACTGTAAAATGTTCATCTAAATACACTGTACAGCAGAGTGTGTGAACTACAGCACTAGCTCGATACAAACTGAACTATGGTATCAATTTATATTTTTTTTATGAGGACACATTAACCAGTTGCTAATTGTCTCCATTTCTCTTGCTCATCTTCTCTCCTGTTCAGAGTAATTTAACATTAAATTAGTCTGCTTTGTAGACATTAGTGTATATCAAGTTAATTTTCTAATGGGTGTCCTTTTAGGTACAGTTCAGGGCACCGTCTGGGAACAGAAGTGTCAGGAAAGGGAGAATTTAATCAAAATGATTCTCAGAATTCAGTTTTAGAAATTAATTTTAGAAATTATCATCTGGCACTCTGCATACTGAGCACAAGTGAAACAATACTAATTAATACTAATAAATAACTAATTCATACTTAAAACTAACATAACTTCACTAACATAATAATTTCAAAATCCAATTGAGTAATACCTTTAATAATAATTATCAGTTAAATCCCCAAATTTGTTGTTAGGAAATGAGTCTGGTGTATAAACTGGTGTATATACACTCACAAACGGAATAAATTAGTAAAAGCAAATGACACAAAATTGACACAAAGACAAATACTAAATTGAGCATCTACGCTACAGAGCTGATTCACTACCTTAACAGACATCGAATCACAAAAACACATCGACAAAACAAGAATGTGGATGGATCACAAAGTGAGCGGATGATTGAATGACAATTTCCAAGCCAATTTCTTAACTCTCTTCAGAAAGATTCCCACAATAGCAGCAAAAGTAAAAAATGCTACTAATTTACCTGCAGAACACCTGTGGAGAGGAAGACTAGAAACAACTGATCTGACACCTCAAAGAAGGCAGTTCTAAGCCCATCTGTCCTCTTTTCCGAAACATGCATAGTAAATTTTATGGTGAGGGAATGCTTGAAACATCCTACTTACCATGTCACTTGCATAATCAGCTCTTTATGAGCATCGAAAAAATACCAAAATATTAATATTCAGTATATGAGTTGAGGGAGTTGGGGAGAAAAATTTGATATTCCTAAAGTATTTTGCGAAGAGCTTGTGTTATCATGTACTTTTAGGTTTTTTCTAACATATGTTTCATTAACATGACAAAACCGGCGTGTGGGGTATCAAAGGTGTGGAGCAGTGGCAGGTGTGGCCACATTGGGCTGGGTGGGGAGTGGAAGAGGAAACATGACAAAGGTTCAACAAAAAAGGAGTCAAGGGCCTTTTATTTATTCCTTTTGAGGGAAAAGGAAATACTAAAAATACAAAAAATAAACACAAAACAGGGTCAGATTCAAAAACAGCACAGCCAACAGGAAACACCAAAAAACAAGTCCTTTTCTGCGTCTCAGGCTGTGCTTAAATAGAAGGCCTAACTGAGGGGAAGCACTCACAGCTGAGGCGATTAAAAATCACTGGCAGGTTAGCCTGCCTGTTAGTGAGGTCACTGCTGCTGTAGCTCCGGTTAACTCTCCAGGCTGAGGGAGGGAACCAGGTGACTGACAGCAGTATAACAGAAGGAGCTGAGGAGCTTGCCCCTCCGTTCATCTCTCCCAGCGCCACAAAGGGTAAAGTAATCCCAACAAGCGTTCATGTTTTGTTGCTACCTTTTCATCGAAGTCACTTTTAGATTGACCAGAGATGAAAGATCGCTTCAATACTGTATTACAAATGTTGAGCTCTGCGTCTCTCTATGTCTCCAGTGCGCCGTTTTCAGCTTTGTTGAGTCTGGCAGTTGACGACTCTAACATAAAAATATCCTGCACTTGAAATAACACAGTTTGACATGCATTTCAATGGGGTGGTAGCCATTTTTATTCAGCTGTCATCCAGATTTTCTGCCTGATTTCATTGATTTGAAATCAACAGTCATCATGAAGTAATTAACCCAGTTTCTCCAAAGGAACATCTAACCTTATTCAGATCAAGATTATAGGAGCTAATTTTCCTGGAAATAATATACCTCTCAAGAACTTTTTTTGTCTGTTTTGGACTGGTTAGCTTAAAAGCGAGGCAAACATTTATATTTCTATTTGAGGAAAAAGCTAAAAAATGTTAATGTTAGAATGTAAAAGCAACCTTGCTACAAACTGAGGGTGTTACCCATTACCGTTTGCCTTCATTAACAAGCTGAATATTTTTTGATTTTGATCACTTCTGCTGGTACTATACCTACATGAGTAAAAGCATAAAACTATCGTTAGACAAAGAGGGAAAAGAGTAGTGTTTCACTATCCATTCATCCAATTCAAAAATCTTGAACGTCACTTGTATGCAAAATGAATTTTTATGATCAGGAAATGCAGTCTGGCATTATAGTCCAACAATATAGTCCTCCTAAGATAGTGGAGTTAATTACAAAGAAAGATTTAGCAAAGTACAAAAACTTAATTGACTCAATGAAGCCTGAATTTGTGGCTTCAGTAACGTTGGTAGGTTGTTTCTTGTGTTGCTGAAAGGATCAGCTTGGCTCCTAAAACAGGTCGCAAAGGCAATGATGTGGATGACATGGTCATCTTAAAGTTAACGCATACTTTTCAATGCAGAACCATTCAAGGGATATAATTTTTTTCTTTTACTGTTGTCTCGAGGCAGAGAAGCACCAGATGGCTCTGTTCTTGCAAAATCCATAACCCTATTTCTAATATGAGCAATTTAGTTTCTTACAAATAGGTCTATTACAAAGTAAAATTGCCGTGACTCACAAATGACCAACGGCACTACAGTGTATCTCATTTTTCATCATATCTTTGAGTTCTGAACTGTAGAGTTACATCGCACCAAAACTCTTTTATTGTACTTCTATAAATGCATGTTTTACTGGATTGATTAAACCTTACCTTTGCTTCTCATTTCGTGTCATATGAATAACGAGCAAGTTTTAAGCCTTGAAACTTAAACTTAAAAGAGCCATTTTCGCCTTTGGCTCAAAACCACAAATTATAAGTGGATATTCTGAGATCCAAAAGTGCATTCTCTTTCCATCACTCTCACAGAGATGTGTATGAGATGATGTTTACTCATTATCAAAAGATACTGCAGGAGGTCTTTCCAAGTGACTGTAGACCTGACCACAGGGCTGAGTACAAAGAGTAAAAAGAGAAGGAGTAACATCTGAGCAAGATGCTTTCAGAGGTGTAGTCCCCCAGGGATCAGTTTTGGGACCTCTGCAATTCCTTATTTACACAAATGACACAGAAAGAGATATTCATATCAAAACATTCGCACATCACACAAAAATCAAGGATTTAAATAACTTGGAAGATACTAAAATAGTTCAAGAAGATATGATCCAGAATTGGGTTGACAGAATGTGGCACACAACTGGGTATACAACTGGCAAATAAAAACAAACAGCCAAGCTCTGCATTTGCTTAACAACAATTTAAGACAGGATTATTGCAAGATGGAGGCATACGTATTATGAATATTTTGAAGTACATCTTAATGTTGTACAAGACCTACATTATACCACATTTTCCATGTCCAATAATACGTATCACATTGTACAAAACTACATAGAAATAGAAGGTATAAAAATTGAAAAGTTATTTAGACTTATGTATATTTCAGACAAGGAGAAAGAAGGCAAAGGGGAATTTGGATGATTTTTAAAACTGTATACAGAATTAATTTGTGAAATGTTTAATTACAAAATTTCAATGTAAAAGAATTTGTCACCAAAACATTGGGGCACAGATGAAAAGTAGTTGAAGGTAAATTTTGCACTACTATCAGTAAGCATTTTCATCCAAGAACATCAATGTGTATAGACTTTGTGTATAGACTATTCATGTACACAAGAATAGGGCCAAACGTACTCTATCACACTTGAATCAACATTGAACATTGTTGATTTATCACTGAACATTTTACTGTATATCCACTGATAAGAACAAACCGTGGACGTTTTTTGTCAGTTTTATGTAAATTATGTTTTGCTTTTTGCTGCAAAAATATTTTTACTGTACAAATAAAAATATGTGAATAACAAAAAAATATATCCACTGATAAGAGCAAACTGAGGACTCTTGTTCAAGGTTAAGATATGTATTCACCTTCTTATTTCTTGTCTTGTATTTCACATGGCCTAGAGATTTACCTGACTGCATCAGTCTCCTCTCCTCCTAAGTACTGATGATCAAAGCTTTCAGACTGATATTGGCCATCAATAATTAAACCTGATTGGAGTCTGATATCTGAGTTCTCCGTCACTGGAGATTGCCCCTAGAGCAGTTTATTAAAAGTGCATCAAAGCGCATTATCACAGCACAAAGGAATGAGTAGGCTTCATTAGGCCTACATTATTCAGTTAAAGCCAATACCGTGAAAATTATACTCTCTGTGTGCAATTTTTTTCATTTTTAAAACTGCGGTAAACGGCAAATTCACAAGCGTACTAGTTTTCAAGTTAAGATTGAATCAAAATTAATGGCAGCAGGTATTTCTGAGCGAATGTGGAATTTGTCGCCGGGCAGCTTTGCCGATCATGAGTGGTAAAATGAGTCATGCAATCACATGACTGTCGGACGTGATCAGATTTTGACATTAGTGACAGAGCAACAATGCACTTGTTGGCAGAGGAATATTCTATTAATAGTGCTATTATCAGTCAACAGAAGACTCTGGTTATTGCTTTGCATTAAATATGTAAGATGTGTAAAGAATCATATTACATGCTTCTACTTGCCCTTGTTCTTTTTGTTTATTTTTTATGCTTATGTTGTTTTCTTTTGTCTGAAAATTGATGTGCTGCTTTTCTTGCCCAGGACAAGTATTAATAATTAATATTTTCTGTATTTATTTACTTTTACAAGAGGTAAAAGAGATTTTAATATCAATGGAGCAAACCTGGTGAAATAAAGATTAAGTAAATAAATACATAAAATATTAATTATTAATACTTGTTATGAGAGGAATCTACATTATAATAACATCGATATTAGGCTATCAAATGAAAATATGAAATAGATATTCTTACATTCTCAACTATGCACAGAACCAGTTCTGGAACAATTACAATATTCAGCTTATTTTGGTTCTGGTCACCAGTTCTATAGAAGAGGCAGAACACACCTGGTCAGGAAATGCCCATTCAAGGTTGATGAATCTGCAGGTGCATTACAGTTTGAAGGTGTGTCTCTATGATTGGCTGGATCCGCAGGTGTTTTGTAATAATAGTATTATGGATCCAATCAGGTAGAAGAACCCTTCAGAGTGATTTAAAGTTGACGTCCGTCATGTAAATGTACCCCTGTAAACTGTATAAATGTGAATCACATGTACCTGTGGAATAGTTTGCAACAAGCTTGTGTTCCCATTGCCGGCTGTGTGAGTAAACCTGCTTGTCTTTTACTTCTGATCACCAGGTCCATTTTGGGGTATTTTGGAGTTTACCAACACTGGGGAACATAAAGTCTGGCCAGTCAATTCAGGAGTGAACACAGAATGGCAGCACCAACCCATACGTAAGAGCAGTAAATGTGGGGCTGTTTTTACACAAAATTCAAAAGGAGCAACACGTGTTGTCACGTGTTGTTTTGTCTTTGGTGATTGCCATGGAGATATCCTTGGAGACCCATGTGTCGCTGTTGTCACAGCTGTGTTGGCCAGTCAACAAAGGGCATGCTCTATCCAGCTCAAATGCTTCTTAATCTTTAAGCTAACGGTTTACCAATACAGAGGGTCGATTGGGTGCGACCACATTCTGTTGAATAGGTCCCCCATGTTTGTTTTCATTTAAGCAAGACTTTCCAAGAAGTATTTTCTGCTTATATGAAGCAAATACTAAACAGTCGCAGTTGGTGAAAATCACTATTATATACCCTTACAGAGACTCAGTTCATTGGATTGGGTCCCTGGCCATAATTATGTGGTCTAGTCAAGGTTAAATAACATTTCTGTTTGTTCCCTGTACAGAAGACTGTGCTATACAATGCAATAACCTTAGCATAAGCACGAATCAACCTGGTTTTCAAGCAAAGTTTGTTCTGGGCTCTATTACATGAGTTATGAAGTGATTCCAAACCAGTATTTGCATGACACAGTTGAGCTGTGTTATTATGACTTAAGAAGAAGTAAGATCTGTGAGTGAAAACGCCTTGCGTTCCTGTTATACTGTAACCTTGTTTATGCACTTCCTGACTGTGATTTAGGAAATACAACTGAATCACAGCTGTTTCGAAAAATCTTTTCACATCAAACTATGTCTCTTCTTAACAGGGAGAAAGAGACATTTTGATAATAAATAACGAAAACAACATTTGGACCTCATGACAAGGTTATCGTGGTCTGCAGTTCTGAAAATGACAGCGACAGGGCTATAATGAAGTGCTGTAGCAGGACATACAGCCGAAGCAATTACACCACTGTTATTACACAAGGTGATGGACCGGGCCTCCTCATGAAAACGCTCAGAAGAGCATAAATCACTATATCTGTTCTAACCAGCGCATTTCTCTCAGCTCTCTGAGTGTGTTCGTGTGACGGACTCATGAATGTACCTGTTAATGAAAGAGATGTTTTTAGTGACCCTGACAGATTGCACTTACAGCCATGTCCTCCGCACGCAGCTCTTTCCCTGTCAAAATAAACGATGAAAAGGAAATAAAACGTAAAATGCAAAAGGCCTCAGGGAATCAGAAGGAACAGGGCTGTTACCGTTAAACAGGACTGGGTCAGCAGAGTGTGTGGAAAAGTGTATTTATTTATGATAAAACATTACTGTAAATGTTTGCGCTATGGTCGGAATTAAATCAAATCACTTCCAGGCCAGGATTCACTCAACATCTGTTCTTAACTTTTACAAACAAATGAATAAGAGCGTTATGCTTTTTCTCTACAAGAATTGTTTGGTGCATTCATTTTTACTGCTTAAATGTCCAGACTGTGTCAGTGGAGATAGAAATGAACACATACATCCCAGTCTAAGTCACTTTAAGGACATAAACAACCTTCCCTAGAACCAAAACAAACCTTCCCAATTTATCATTAGCATTATATCACTGTAAAGTTGTGAGCACAATGATGTCACCCAGAAATGTGACATCATTGTGACTTCTGCAGGAGGATACATCGATGTATCCTTCATTTGGAGGAGAGGAGGAGGTGAGTGGAGGAGACAAAATTTGCCTCCTACTCTTTTGGAGTAGAAGGAGGACACATACATCAGTTTCTGGGGTACAGAGAAGACAAGGTGGTAGTGGAGAGGAGCAGACGAAATTTGAATATTAGAATGCACCCCCTGTAGTAGGAGGAGGCCATACCATGGGATATTTGTTAATTAACAATCATTTTTTAAACCATTCTGGTAATGTAAAAATCAGTAAATAGTTATTTTTAAAAAGCAATTAAATTGGTCATTCCATTAGAAATCAAACCAATCGTAAAGAATCATCCATGGCAACAGGATGCATGTGCTGTTTTATAAAGCAAAGTCAAGGAACGTAACAATATGACAAAATAAAACAAAGGTATAGCACAGATCACAGCAGACAACGGGTGAGCTAAATAGGAATAATGCTACCTAACAACATAAGTGAAACTGAGGGTACTTAAAAGGTAACTAATGGGTCCATAAAGCAGGGCAGCTGCCACAGGGAGTAGTGAACAGGTGAGGATAACAGGTGAGGGTGGTTGGTCCTCTGGAGAGGGGCGACCTGGAATGGTGATTGGCTGCTGGTGAAGAGGGTGGAGATGAGGGCGGGACACCAATGTACCCGCATAGCTCTGGATAGAAATGAAATTTTCAGCACTGAAACAACGGCTCACAAAGTTTTACATAACGTGCATAAATAAACAAAATATGCAGGCATTTGGCCAACACATGGAGGCAAAGTCATGGATTTTAACATTGCACATTGTGCATTAGGATGTTTTTTTTGCTTAAATGTTAATCTCTTGTGTTGTTTATGGGCTCCTAATTTGCAGTGGGAAAGGTTATATGTATGAAAATCGAATGAAAGACTTCCACCGTACTAAAATTTACCATCTGACTCAGCATGTAACCAAGGCCGTTTCTGCTGGAAAAATGCCATATCTGTTGATCTTCACTGGCATGTGGAGTAGGTGGCTTGTCCATAGAAAAATATATCACATTCAGCTAGATATGAATGTCCTCATGCGATTTCTTCATTTGCATAAAGACTGTCAAATGTGAATAATGATGTGAAAAAAAATGATCGTGTTGTCTGGAGACGTACATTTGCAAACGGTATGGATGGTTTGCCGACATTAAGTACCTCAAATATAAGAGGGTTTTTTCCTTCTCTAAAACATGGCACTACACATAATATCTACCCATGATTCATTCTGCATCAAGAGGCCCACCAGATATGTTCACTGCAATAAACATTGCAGGAAGTTGATTCCGTATTGGTATGCAGGACAACGGTTTGGTCTTCAAAATGTATTCGAATTTTAAGAGGCAAACAGCTTTTGATTGAATGTAGCCCTGTGTGTGTGTGAGCGTGCATGTGTGAGTTTGAAGCCATACATACATACATACATACATACATACGTACATGAAATATTAACAATGTTCTGCAGTAACTATGGTTACCATGGATTTTGCTTTGCATGAAATTGGATCTTGAACTCTTCAAAGGATCCTAGTGCCACATTAACAGTTAACAAAAATGTGATGTGACTGAGAGATGCAAGTAAAAAAGACCAAAACTGGCAAAATACGGCAAGAGGTCATTTTGTTAGGTGTATCTTCCCAATAGCAAGCTGTCAGTGAGGTGTCAAAACTTTGGCAAAAGAATGCTCCCCATACAAACTCCTGTTATGATGGACTGCAATTCCAAATAGTTTGTTCCAGGTCATCCCACAGTAGCTTGATTGGAGCTCAGTTATGTTGTCAGCTGTCACATTCAATCTGTGACAAGGTTGAACAAGTTGTGCGTTACTATTCACCTCTTTCGACTCCACTGTCGTACTCAGCTGTTAGTGGGCTGACCACAGCCCGTCCGCTACTCTGCATGAGTCATGTCAGCTTCCGCCAGCCTCTTTTATGAATGGCCTGTTTCTGACAACAAGATTGCCATTGGCTGGATGGTATTTTAGGGGTGGGCCATCCGTTATGCACCTGCGACGTTGTCATGTGTTGAAACCGCAGCAGCTGCTGTTTATCATATACGAACATTGTTGTATTTGGTGTCCACTACCATGCTGAGCTCAAAGACGCTTAAAAGTTTTATCTTGCCATTTCTGCCTGTGTGACTTACACACACACACACACACACACACACACACACACACACACACACACACACAATCCATTTGCTTTAATTGGCATAGACTGCCATGTGATTCTGTCACTTATTTGGCAGCCTAATAATTAATTTTCCTTTTGAAGCTTTTGTCATATACACAATGAACAATACACAGTGAATATAATGATGACCAGTATCCCCAATTTCTCAATCACATTGACCCAATACAGTCTAAAAAGCCAGGACTTAGAAACAAAAGTCAATTATTTGGTATTGTGCCATTGTGATTTGCAAATATAGACATATAAGACAAATATAAAACAATATTTAAAGATCATGACGACAGGTAGTGTTAAAGTTTGTTATGCAAATGTACACACTGACTAATGTATGTCAAATGTCACTTTTGTCAGGACCCAATCAAAACACGGTCTCACTAAATGCCCATGCTATTCAATCAAAATAGATTTTACATGATAACACATATTTATCTGAGCATTCTCTGTTTTGTGAAAGACAAAAATGTCCTTTGGAATATGCTCTTTTCATTTAGAAATGAAATGTCAAGAGGAAATTTGTAAACATATTGTCAGTTGGCTAGACTATATCCTATTGGTTGGCGTATTGTTAGTCCATGGTTCTGGTTTTTCAAAGACAAGGTTTTTGGATGGGCAACAGAGATGTTTTTGTGTGGACTACACTGACTCCCACTGAAAAAAACTAGTCCATTTGTGTTTTATATATCTGGAATTCCTTCCCTCATGCCTTAAAAACCACATGCTACATGCAGACCAACCCTATCCATACCAAACTACAGTGTGCCTGACTGTGATACTGCTAGTCTGAATGATGGATGCGTGTCTGAATGAAGTGAGGATAAAACTCGCACTAAATCTCAATGATGGATGTTTGTCTGACATCTATACCACTGCGGTGTATGTATGGCGGTTTCCTAGAATAAATTCTATGGTAACAGTCAGCTGCTGTTCTATTCTCTATTACAGTAGCAATGGTAGTCATTTTCAGTGTCCCTATGCCTCCTCTATTCATGGCAGAAATGTGTAGGTGTCGGTCACCTCAAGGTAGTGTGACATCATAAGGGCTTCAGTTCTGGATGGGAGGTAAACCCCATCTATCTGGCTTTAACAGGGACTACAAACCAATATGGCTGCCCACTTTAAACTACAAAAACCATGTCTAGTTTGACAGCCTGTTCCATAGATGTCACCAGTGGAGGCCCTAATGACCTCTGCCATCTGCCCACAGAAGTTTTGTTGGATTGAGACATGGTGTGAAAATAAACAAAATGAAGAGCTAATGAGAGCTTTTTGTCTTTACTTCAGAGAGGTCTAACTTTTAGAATATGGTCTGTCACGTTTAGTTGTCTTTAAAAATAATATTTTGTTTTCATTAACACTTCTTTGTTTTGAGAAATCCTTTGCTGCTGGTGCAAGAATAATGCCCTTTAACCATGAGGGTGAAATTCCCCTCTCCTCGTGATGCCACAGTCCGATTTGATTTGAGCTGTATTGTATTACCCTGGGTCACTGCACAAGGGTATTGGAAGATGTACCCCTTATATTTGTTCATCAGACTAGAGGGCAGTCATTAAAAAGGCACACACTGCAAACAAAACCCAGGCCAAGACTATATCTGTAATTCCATTTGCTTTCCCTGGTGCTCAAGCTAACCCTCCATCTCTATGCACACAGCCAGAGTGATTTCATATGACAAATATCCGACCCTTCCCCCAAGGCATAACCCGTCTTTGAAGCCAATTCATATTTTATTGAAAATGATTTTGTCAAAACCTTCCTTTCCGCCCCTGCCAAGTTATAAACGAAATGGTGAAATGGAAGTGCTTGGTGCAAGTCGGTCACTTAGGGTTGGAGTCAGTAAATGAGTTTGGAAACCATGACATTTTGAACACCCTGATGTCAAGAAGAATCCCCGTCAAGGTGGATTATGATTAAGATGTGATAAGAATCAGATGACAGAAACCGTCTGACAGAACACATGGCGGCAGGATAAACACCACACACACGGACAGACGAAGCAAATGCTTACTGCTTACCATACGACTCATCCGTATGATCATAGTAAACATTATTATATTTCACTTTCTCAGTAAGTGATCATTAAGCTTCAACACTGCTTAGTGTAACTTTGTCATCCCGGCACACAGTCATCATGGCTGTACCCCATCTTAAGTCCCTCTGTGCTGTTGGGGAGAAACAGCTTTGTTTTCAGTCTTGTGAATATCACATAGCCCCCTTCCACCTGGAATACACAGAGCTTTGTGTTTCTTTTAGTGTTTCCTTTGTTAAGGTGACTCAATTCTAGCAGAACTCATAACCACTGCAAAGTCCTGGCACCCATCCTCATGAAGTGTCTCAGAGTAGGAATGCTGATCTAGGGTCAGTTCGGTGTTTTCACTCGTAATGGATGAGGTTAGGACATAGATGGGTTAAACTGAGGCTAGATCAGTACTCCTGCTCTGAGATGCTTTGTGAACACAGGCCCAGATCTGTGATTCTGACCAACCCAGCAAGTGATGCACTAGCCATCGTTCCTTTAAAACTACCAACCCAAAGTGAACTTGCTATGTTTATGTGCCATAATGTGCACCAGCATTTGAGTTTTTAGGTCTTAAAGCTGGCCTTCACAATGTTAGCTTGAGGAGGAAGCTAACAGCCACAGTCACAGAAGACTGCATTACTGGCCCAGGAAGAGAGAGCGGTCAGTGGAACCATATTCTTTTCTAACAGAGATACAGATGTCTGTTAGAAGGAGTTGTCTGTTTGAGAATGTGATGCTGTTGTACTTTTATATTTTTTACAGTTCAGAATTCAGAGAAACATAGATGATTCCCTTATACTAAATGTCAACTAAAGAAAATGTATATATGCAGCAAAATTGACATACTTAATTCAGCTAAATCCTGTTGATTGCTGTACTTGTTTTATAATGTTATTCTGAACCTTCAAAACCCATTAGAATGCATGTAGATTTTCAACCAATCATCTCCATTATTAAAGAAGCTCATTCCCCTTCTCATCCCTCCATTTTACATTATCAACATAAATGAATGTGAGAGCAAATCCATACATAAGAAACAACACATTATAGGAGAGAATGGAAACTCCAGGCTTTAGGATGTTAGCTACATGTCTTTTAAAACAGAAAAATAAAGTATCCCTGTATTAAAGGCAATAGTTTCCTAAAAACTATTCTGCCCTATTCTAGTTCAGGCCACTTTTTGAACCATTGAACTGTACATTTGACAGACAAGTTGATTACAGAAATATGAATTTTCTGCCATCTTTATGATTTAATTTATGCATTTGATTAGCCCGTTTAACAAGATTTCAAGACTTAACTGTTTGAAAATAGTTGTTACTGTACACCAACAGCTGTGACTGTGAAGTCTAACCATATTGCCTAAAGTCAGTTGAATCTTTTGATTACTCCATCCTTTGATCTCACACAACAGTTCAAATTTCATGGCGGTTGTGCTAAACGCTCCCACAAAAGATTAATTACAGAGAGAGGTCATGTGTAAATCAACGATACTCAAACCTTAGTTATAGATTCCAATTTATAGTTCATTTCAGCATTTTGGTTTGTTTTTGGTTTCCTGCTTACGTATGCCTACCCTTTACATTTTTTTACACCCAATTAGTTTATGTGAGTGTGACGGAAGACTTAATTGACTTTAAACGCGTGGTGATCAATATATCCATGCTCACCCACAGGATCAGCATTTCTGGATCCCGAATGGAATATCCGTCTGTTCCATAGACAGGGCGACTCTTTCCCAAGCCAGCTTTTTTTTTTTTTTTAAAACAGCTGCTCCATCAAGATTAATTGTCTTTCCTATACAATATCTGATTGTATTTATCATTTTTTGGACAAGAAAAAAATAACAAATCAATAACGAAAAACCACAAAATGGCAGGTATTTAGCTTATTGAGCTGCTTAAAAAATACACAGAACAGGAAACAAGAAACATATTTACTTATTTTCTCAATGTTTCGATGTAGACGTTTCTGTCCTGTGTATCCAAGCAACTTTTATGAGGCAAATTGTTTCTATTTTACAATCAACACTCATATACAATTAAACACAACTGTCAGGTGTGATGTTACTGTTATAAATTGAAAATAACCTCTCTTACTTATCTCAGGTATAAATAAATGATAAAATGTTCACTTGAAATAGAAGGTTAAATGTGCTTGCATATTTCACTGTGACTACTTCACAGGTATGCACCATGGTGTCTCTTCATGCAGAGTAACGACAAGAATAATTAACCCCCGTCAGTATAAACAAAATAGAGTATTTAACCAAGCTGTGGTAGAAGCAACTATATTAGCCTCTGAACTGAGATCTGTGTTTTGGCTCTTTCCTCTAAAATTCCCTGAGCCAGTCAAGTAACTCATTGGAAATGATGTGGAAGTTGATCTGGTTTAGGAAATATATAGTAATATATTGTTTTGTATACTTCCAGTTATGAACTGACAGAAAATGTAAACTACCTCGTCCTGTTTTTTCTTTTATTTTTTCAACGTCCTCAGCTATTATGGTTGAATTTGGTAATTCTGAAATTAATTACATTGATTACAAGATAATTTATCATACTTCTTAAGGTGGGTGGGCGTAGCTAGTGTAAATCCCTGCCTCGTTACAAAAGATAGCACTGTGATTGATTTGTATGTACCCAAGTGGACATACCAAACTGTGATAGCAATTGCCTTGCCAGGAAGAACCTTTAAAACCTTTAAAAAACTCAATTTCAGGTGTCACATTGTGTATTTACAATGACCAGTTCCTAACCTGGCAGGTTATATAAAAATGTATCATAAGTTGTTAATATGTGCTTCACCTCATGACAGTGCTCCTAGCAATGACAGAGTTTATGGTCTCTGTCTTACTGGTTTAGTGAACCAGGTACATCTGCTGCCAGTGATTTATGATTATGATTCATGGTGATATGATTATGTTCATTAATAATGCCAATTTTCAAACGTCTTTAGCTGATAATTCAAATGAAACTTACTCTGGAAGAGGTCTTGCTCCAGTAACTGATTTTACCTAACAGCACATGACGCATGATTGGATTAGTTACAGAGGGTAATTCTGTCGATGTATAATTGGAGCGAAACAGATTGAGATATCGAATCTCTTCCATGACAAGCTGCATAACCACCCAGGCAAATATCTGATTTCTGTTTATTTAATGTCAGCCTTCATTTGTTGAGCAATTTCCTCAAATTCCCCACTCTCCAAAACCCTTGTTGCTGCTGGTCATGATTTCAGCTCACTTATTTAACAAAGTGTCCATGAAAGAGTAAAGGGCTGTCTGTGCTTTAGTGTTCAAGGACCGTGAGGTTGATCCTCTTCTTTAACACACAAATCTCAAAAGGGACACAACGTTACAGATCTCTGATGTGTCTTCAATTCTATATGTTAAATAATCTCATGAGACTGCCTAATAATGTATATGATTTCATTTCCTTCTTTGGAAACACAAATCATTGCTGTATAAAATGTGCTATGCTTCAATAGTCATAGCATATGAGTACATTAAAAAGATAGTTTACACACAACATTTATTTTATCGTCTTTCTTCCCTTCCCTCAGACAGACACACATATAGATTCAGGCTGAAGCACTTTGCCACTTCTTAAGGGTTAATGAAATTGCATCATCCATGTGTCTGTTTTCAGATAAGTATGCAACTGATAAACCCTTTCCCTTCCAACATTTCAGTGGGTCTGCAATTTTGGAATTGCCACTAATTGTTGCATCACAATCAGGCATCATGTTAATTGACCAATCATATTCACCCTACTATTTGCACAGTGCTGTTCAAGCAGTTTGCCTCTATACACAGTTTGGGATGACTTTTCTATACATAGTAGTTTTTCTCCTGTCAGTGCACCATATTGTGTTTGTAAATGAAGTACAGCTGCATCGATCTGGTTTTTGATCAGGACTACACTAACAGCTTTAGCCTCTCAAAATACTGCATAATGCTCTGGATTTCATACGTGCCTGGCGAAGACAGTAAGCATGACTTTTCAGTTCCTATTATGACAGGGGAACAAATAGTAAAACCACCCAGGCATGCTTTCCCACTGTTTTCATTTTCATGAATATCTGAAAATCGGTTAAGACTGAAGAATGGTGTTGTACCTTAAACCCCCCCAGAGTTTACTAGCGTAGTGAACACCGAGTGCTTAGTGCTGTTTCATCCGTGTCAAACAGTGATTAATTTGGGTTGCTTTTCAAACCCCCTGCTTCATTAATCAGCACACCAGCAACTGTACATACACCTCAGAGCCCTAATTTAGGATTCCCAGGGGCTGCTGGGATTGATGTAAGCACTTGCATAGAAACGGGCTGAAAGTGGCCCGTTCCAACACAATAACGCCTATAATGAAATTCCGTGAGTTAGGCCACCATAATGGAGTTTATTTTCCATACCAAGTCGATTATCACACATTTATTATTTATTAATTCACCTCAGGGATAGATATTTTTTTCAGAAAAGTAGTTGTTGAGCATGTTTTATTCCTCAAGTTAAGCCAATTCAACAAAAATCTTTGATTTAATAATGAGACTGTGTGAGTCAGTATGGTGCGTGCTTCAGCATTTCTACCTTCTATCTTAGACAGATGTTTGAATTTTCTTACTTCTAAAAGTATTTCCCTAAATATTTTAGTTGTTTTGTTTACAGTCAGTTTGAGACAAACAAGTGGTCACATGACATCCACTCCTGTTCAGTGACAGTGAAGGAATCAAAGAGGCTGATTTTAACTGCAGGCGAATGTTTCAGCCAATATATATCATTTAAGGAGACTAGCAGATCACACCACAAGGCGCGTTGTCTGAAAAGGCCACACGATTAACACCTCCGTCTATCACCTTGGAGAATCTCCAGTTTTTCACGCAGCAGGCCGGCAACAAAAGAGCAGACGGGGCCAATGTTTTAGTGGCAGTTGGGATATCGTCTGAGAATAGTTCTGAGACCTTGGGGCCTATTTTAAGCCCAGGACAGCTGGGGCGTTGGGGGTGGGGGGGGGCGGCGATGCCTGTCCTGTCTGTAATGTGGCGGTACAGCGCTTCAGTAACCATGAGCTGTCCGCCTAGCGCTCACATCCTGCCGCTGTAGTTTACCGGTATCTCTGTGACAGTCAGGGTCAGAATGGGGGCAACGAGGTCAGACCGCTGCATCAATAAACTCAGTCTGTTTAAGCAAAGACAGCTTTTGAAAAATGCAATCCCTTTGTTTTACTTTTCCTCACTTTCAATGAAAAAAACAAGTTGTTTTCAATTATACACAGATAAGTCTTAACCATGCTGCCTTTTGTATCTTTTGCATCATTTGTTTGTTTGTTTATTATTGACGACCATTATTTCCTTTTCATGAATTTCTTTTCCATTTCAGAGGCTCACTGTCACAATGAGCGCAAAAAATAGACACAGCATTTAAGACGTTACATGGTAAATGCCAATACAACATATACATACAAATAGCTCAGTGCTAAGTGCCTCTTCATTATTCCCAAACTACTCGATAATCCTTGGAATTGAGTTTTTTTGCGGAGTAAATACTAACTGTGTACCAGTGGGATAGGCGAGAGGAAAAAAATAATCTCTATCTCTAATAATCTATCGCTGCACTTGACTTGCTTACCGTATCGTTTAGCCTAGCTCGCTGTCACTTACTCTGCAGTTGTGGAGTGACAAGACGAATGTCTGGGATCTTGAGCGCCCCCTGCCATGAGGCAAGAGAACTGCCTGCCTCACCTCCAACCTGTTCTCTGCCGTTTATAATCGCTCAGCACACGAAACACGTTACACAAACACAGTTGGTGACAAAAAGCACTGTACATTATATACATAAGCTAAATTATTGAAAATCAGTTTACATATTAAATGTGTTTAAACCATTTTATTGACGCCGTACAGCAACATGCTCTCTCCGCTTAGCAGCCAGCGCAGTTAGCCAGGGTTGCGCAATCCAAGGTGAGGCTGAGCTCGCTGCTGCCTCACCGGCATCGCTTCCAAGCATTTGAATGGGAAATTAAGAAAATTCAGCGATTTTGAAGAAAGAATAATCGAAATTGGTCACTGTTGTGTACCCTGCTGACATTTAAACAGCTATGTTACCGCCAATCCAAAACTATTTTTTCATATTGCTGCCCATTTGCAGAATATGTTTGAACACATAAAAACAGAATATGAGATTTATGTAGTGCTCAACTGAGCTGAAGTGTTAGAAAATAATGTTAACATAAGAAATGATGAAGCGTTGCAGAATGTGTACAGTAGATGAAATAATAAGACTGGAGGGCATTAGCGGTTCCGGCTTTGATTTCAGAAACAGCCATGCTGAAATCTGCCAGTCCTTTTGTAGGGAGGGAGAGGGCCGGGAGGAAGATTAATTAGAGAGACGGTCTCCAGGCCTGAAGTGCCGCACAGAAATTGTAGGTCATCTTATCAGACTCAAGGTCTCATTAGCTCCCAGCTTTATCTGTGATTGCCAATATACAGGAGATAGGTATGCAAATAAATATCTAACATGGTCTCATTTTGGCCCTGAAAGAATGTGGTCAGATTAAGTCAGTTTCAGGATCAGGGGCCGGTTCTCTTTTAATCCGCCTCCCTCTGGCAGTCCTGATTGGTCAAACACTCCAGGCTACCTTATCGCTCTGTGCTATTCATCCTTCTTCATTAAAGTCAACACAGTAACTACAACACAAAAAAGCATTCCCTATACATTGACAAATTATCTCTTTCAGTTCCGTAATGGTTTGAGGCAAAAGGTGACACCAGATCCATAGTCACTAAAGTATTTACAGTGCTCTTAAAATCATAAATACTTGTATTATCAAATCGGAATTGCAGTATCTAATAATAGGAAGCCTGGTCGGGGTCAGACTCACTTGCAACGGGGCAGTCGATGAAAATTATAGGTTTAATCTTTCAGCGTGGCATTATATGTGATGCAATATACTGTAAATAATTCAGTCTTTCTCCCTCATTACTTACTGTGGTTATTCATTGCATTTGACCTTTGGAGGGACGGTCATTTGGAATGATTGAATGTGATTAGTTTTCAAGAAAAGTAAAATGTATCTTCATCAGCATTCTGAAGTAATGTGGCTGCCTGTTGGAAGACCTCATTAAGATTTAAGTCGTTTATATTCATGTGCGTGGAAATCACCAACAATAATAGCCCTGTCTGCTACAGGTGTTTACTGAGTGTTGAAAACAGGAAGCAGACACATACACAGATTGACAGACTTCTGCCTTTCATAGTCAAACCTGCTCAATGTGTATTCAACCCCATTTTATAGACTACATTTCCCATAATTCTGGCAAATGGCAAATAATGCTTGAAGATGAACTTGATTCCACTTAAAGTCCATTTTAACATCACTTATGCCTGCACAGATCCTGTGGACGTCTGTCTACATATTGTTTTTGGTGACTCTGAATTGGCCTTTAGAATGGGCGGTTTGACAGATATTGTGTTAGAAGGTAGGAATAGGGCCCAGGTGGCCTGTCGGCCAGGGTGATGCTTCAGGGTCTTTTGTTTTGTGTAAACATGGCTGTTTGCTGCTGCAGTGACAGTACAAGGTCACTCCTGAAGGTCACTCTTTTCCACCGTGTCAGCGCACCCACATTAGCCAGGGCAGGGGTGGAGAAGCAATCTATGTGACCCGATCTCAGTGCCTTCCTTACAGCCCACAGAAACGTCAGCAAGCTGCTTCCTCTGCTGCACAGGCAGGCACAGATACAGAGGGGGGAGCCGGAGCTGGAGGCTGCTCAGACTCTGAGGGTTGCCAAGTGCAAAGACTCACGAAAGGATGCAGCAATGTCTGCCTGCAACTATATGATGTGTACCATATATGAATACATGTTCAGCATACCACCAAAGGTATACCGTCAAAGTCAAGGGCAAATTTTGATCAAATCTAGCCTAATGACCCTAAAACTAACTGACTTTCACCCCAGACGTTCTGTATTTGTGCTGCATGTTCCAGAACTGTGAGGTTTATTTACTCATTTCTCATTTAGTTTCCAGTGATGCTCCACGTTCTGGATGTTGTTCAGGTGAGGTACAGAGCTGTGAGGCTCTGCTGGCTTTTACACATGGAATCTCTCCCCGGTGTTCTCTATCAGTGTCTCTGCCTGAGTTAACTCCAGTGCATGTGTAGCGCGTAGCTAATCCTCTGCATCCTCTGTGTGTGCATCAAGGATGCCAGATATACCGCCTTTCACCCGCCACCACTGTGGACAGCTTTCTAATCTTTAACAGCTACATTGCTCTGCTTCTGTAAGCACTCAGAATTCAAGCAAACTGTTTCCTGATACGAATAGCGAAGGTGAATCAGTTTCTAAATGAAATTATATATCGGTCGATTTTGAATACTATGCAAGTTTTTGGTAGATTTTTCCCAAAGCTGTTGAAACTCGCTGTCTGCATTGACATAAAACCCTTTCCTTCAGAATGAGCTTTCAGGAGCCACAGCTTTCTCACTCTTTTGTTGTAGATCAGTCATGTTCACCGCGGTCCCAGGCTTGCTGGCTTCTATCGGAATCCACCTTCATACGTCACCGGCTCATTCCACCTGTCACGTTGGATTCTCCCACACAGGTTTGAGCGAGCGGGACATTTCGCATGCGGGAGGAGCAGGACAGCAGGGAGCCGATTCCTGGCAGGGGGATATCGACGTCTCCTTGGACGGATTCTCAGTCTGGAATCCGTGTTTCTCCTCTTTGTTGCTCTTCAGTCTCAGGGTCTGGTTAATGACTCCAGCAGCGCAGCTGATAACCTCCTTCCTTTGCTGTCTGCTCGGTGCTGGTGGCGTCTCTCTGATGTGCTCTTATTTCACTCTGTGTCTCTCAAAGACTTCAACAACAGGGGGGCAGTGTAGCATAGCGTTTAGGGAGCTGTGCTTTGAACATCAAGGTTGTTGGTTCAGGTCCCAGGTAAGACACTACAGCTGTACCTTACAGCAAGGACCCATACACAAAATTACCTAAATATTTAGATGGATAGCATGTACAAAACTAAATTGAGTTTTGTTTTCAATGTTGTTTGATGGTGACAGAAATATGGCCATTACATGTACACTTTAAACTTTTAAGCTAACTCATAAATATGGGCGTAGTCATGGTGATAGATATTAGCATTTTGAATATTATTGTTGTATCCTGGCTTCCTTAACAAGGTGAATGAACAAGTTTCCCCCCCCAGGTTGACCTTGACAACAAAATATTAAAATATAAATCCCTCTAACTGTTCTATTGAACTGCTCCATGTATTCTCCCATCTGTTGGTTAGGTTCACAGTCAGTAATTGTGGTACTTGTGGTATTTCTAACCTGGTGATACAGGTTAGAAATGCTAAATAAATGACTTTCCTTGACAATCTGATTGCAGAGTTAGCATATGGGAAACACATGTACGCTATGGCAGGGTACAGTCAGAAATTCCATTTTATCCAGGCAGTCCCAGTTGTCATTATCTCTTCCATGTCCTGCTAACACACGCTCACTAAAGAAATGAGTTTGTCACACATTACCATCTCTCCCTCCAAACTAACCCTCTTATCTCAGTAGTGATGCAGAGAAGATTGGCCATCAGCCGCGCCCGTCTTCGGTGAGCACTGCGACAGCAGCCTGATATCTGGACTCTGCATTCTTATGCCGTTTCTGAACTGGAGCTTTAATCATTTCAGATCCCGCTCTCACACTTGCAGAGACACCAACTGAGTTTCTACCTTTTATTATTATTATTATGCATGATAATCTTCTTCTGCCATTGAAGTCTATGGCAGCCCCTAGAACCGTATGGTAAAAAGTTTTGAAATTTGGTACATCGATTGGGGACAGTGCCCTGATTATTTTCAGCAAGTTTCATGTCTGCACCTCAAGCACTCTAGCGCCACCAATGGGTCAAAGTTAGAGGTGTGTTTACACACGTAACTTTTGATCCATATGCCTTGGATCAAGCCGAGTTCTCTGGATTTTATGCCATATTGGATATTATGAAAAATTGCACAAATGTTTCGCAGACCACAAATTTTGTTTGTCCGTTACAGCCAATTGAAATCGGTGGTGAAGCCACCAAACAGGGAAGTGAGGTTGTATCTCAGCAATGCTTTGATGTGTCAATATCAACCTTGGTATGTGGACTTGGGACCCCTTCCTGAGGATGTGCAATAAATTTGGCATCATTTGACCTCTGGGGGGCCATGGTGACCCTGACCTGCTGGACTGCTTGGCCCCCTTATTGCTGCTTGCAGCTATATTATATGGTTTTTTTAATGTGTATATTAAAATGGCCGGGTATGGAAGAACCTAATAACATTAAAGCAAAACAGCAGTAGCAGTATGGAGTGATCAAGCCCTTTGCTCACGTTTCCCTCTCACAGATCTCGATTTCCATAGCTGCAGCGAAATGGTAAATGATAGCGGGCTGTAAAAATAACCATAACAGACCAGAGTAGAGTACAAAAGCTTTATTACCTCAGAGGGGAACTTCACGTTAATTAGCCAGCATACAATAAATTAAATAAACATGGAGGCAATAAATGTACCCGGAGGTTAGATTTTTATAGTTTAGACCTATAACAAGCTAATTTATTTTTTATTTTGTATTGTACACCATGTCTAGACAGTATTTTTGCCAAATAAAATGGATAAATCTAGTCTGTTCCTGAACTAGCATTTGCTGTCCAGCATGTTAATTTTTAGTACTAATAGACGTTAGCATTAGCTTCAAAATGTATAATTTGTTTAATTATATGTTTAATGAATGAGGTCTAAGTGATCTACAGGCATGGGAGTGGTAGATTACATCTCTTTATGACCAATAATTTCCATAGCATTAGCATTACAGTATCTAATGTTCTCATAACAGGAGAATCACTGTGTTACATCATCAAAGGTGCGTCTGCAAAGTATAAAGACAAACACTACAACATTCCACCTGACTTGTGTGACCCACTGTTCTGATATGAAAGCACTCGTAATTTATTTTTCTCTTCTTTAACAGAGAAACTTGCACCCGTTTGGTCTCTGAACCTTTCACGTTGTGAATTATTTGGTGGATACCATCAATTCCTTAATCAGATTTTTAAAGCATTGTGTTGTTTTGTGACGCGACCATGAAAAATGTCGCTGAGGAGGAAAGAAGCATGTCTGCAACTGTTGGTTGACAGCTGGGTTTACATGTGATATAGGGAAATAATATATATATATATATATATATATATATATATATAGGGAAATAAATCTCACTGCAAAAACTGTCCATACAGTTAGTTTCATTTTTTCACTGCTAAGCAGTGTATAATTTTCTAGTTCCCCCTCCACAATTCCACTAAATAAGTGTGCTGCTATCAAAGAACAGATATTGTCATTAATCAGGTTTTTTATGTCAAGATATGACTGTGAACATGATATGTACTTCCTCAAAAAAGTAAAGTCACAGTGAATTAATTGCAGAATGTTCACGACACCAGTGGTGGATAACCTCAGGTCCTGGAGAGCCATGGGGTTTTCACCTTAAAATCAGAGCACCATATCAGGGGAGATGAATTAACAGTGTAATTAGCATATTTAAAGGGATAGTCCGCTCACGTCAGATATTTCACACTCGATTTTTAGTGGGGTTTTTAAGGTTAGCGTAAGTCATTCTAAAGTCTGATCATTATAAAGCACCATTATTTCTACACCAATAAATGTACACCCAGTGGACTTCTCAAATTTTCATAATGCGGTTTTTACTGAACAGGATTAAAAACTTTAGTTTCTTTACTCCTCCCTGTAGTTTTGTTCTGCTCTCCCTAGTGAGCCCAAGACCCAGATTCATAAAACCTTCTTGAGAAATAAAAGTGCTGTTTTTCCCTTTTATAGTAAGAACACAGTTAAAAATCTCTGATATTTATCAAAAAAAGTTACAAATGTCGGCGCCGTCTTTGCATGTTTCTGCTCAAGAAGTTCTAACTGTGCTCCTAGTTTTATTTCTTAACCACACTGACTTTCGTTGATGCAGTTGAATAGCCTTTGAAAATGTGATTTTAACTGATCCAAGCTAATCCCCCCCTCCCCTTTCTAAAGGATAGTGGCCAGTTAGCCCTTATAATTTTATTTTCATTCTTATATTTTCATATTTTAAATATTGCCAGGAATCTGTGCTGATTTACCATGACTGAGCTTTTTCCCACAGGTCATCCTAAATTATCACCTGAATACACATTTTCAATTTCTATACCAGACACTATTTCTTTGTCAGAGTTGGAGGCTCACTGAAAATATAAAAGAAATATAAAAAAAAATATAAAAAGAACATACAGAACAAATCTGTGATGCTTGGGGAAAATGTTGATCCAAAATTTCTCAAGAAGAAAAATAACACATATTGATCTGTAGATACCAAAAAATGATATTGACTTTACTGTCTTATTTAAAATATAAGGCCCTCCGGGTTATAATTACATTAATTTGGCCAGAGTATTTTAATTGGGGGAAAAACTATAAAGTAATGATAAAAGCTGAAAATGCTAATTAACAAAATAACCAGAATGTGAATTTTTTACATCAGTCTGGCTGTGTACTTCGATATGAGCAAGCTTGAGTCTTTCATCTCTCTATGAATCAATACAAACTGTTCAAAGGCCTGGAACACATCTTCACTGTCAGACAAATGGCATTCATTAGTGTTTGTTTTTATGGATATAAAAAAAGATTGAAGTAAAGACCGAATTCATTAAAGACAGGCTGGTAAAATCAGTAGATACTCATTTTGGGTTAATGGGATACTTTAGTGCGCAGAGCAGTGAATTTTTTTTAAAGGAAGCCCGTAATACTAACCAAAAATGGCATGTACAGTGAAAACAGGAAACAGTTGCCAGACCTCTCAACTTCTGCTGACTTGTCTGTCAGAGGATGTTAGACCAGAGAAGATCATTCCACCTCCCATTTAGATTAGAATGGCAATAAATATGTATTTTCCAGCCAGTGTGAGGTTCTGTCAGTACAGATGAGGTTTCATTACACATTTTTTAGGGAAAACCACTGTGCCATTAGACAAATCTTTGTCTTCACCTCGTTCATAACATTATCTCAGTTATATAATCAGTGCAAATCGTAGCCCCGAAAAGATGTTACCTTTCATCTGACAACTGAAGTTCTGTTACTATATACTTCCTTCCACCCATCATCTATACCTGCCTCATCCTATCTAGGGTCATGTGTGGGTGTGGCTGGAGCCTATCCCAGCATACATTGGGTGAAGGGTAGGAGACACCCTGAACAAGTTGGCACTCCATCAGAAGGCGAATCAGACAAACGTTACCCCACTCTCTCACACTCACACCTGTGGCAAGTTTAGCATGTCCAGTTTGCATAACCTGCATTTCATGGGACTATGGGAGGTAAATGGAGAACCTGTAGAAAACCCATGCAGACAAAGGGGAGAACATGCAAGCTCCACACAGAAAGGGCCTGGCCATGGTGGGAATCGCTCCTGGGTCAGTGTTCTTGTGAGGCCACAGCGCTAACCACTGAAGCACTGTGCCACCTATTATGTGTCTATGATTTATCTATGCTATATTTTTTACTGACCAGGTTGACCTATGGTGCTTGTAATGTCATTTATTAATATCGCATTATGCACACTGCATGAACTCCGGGCCAGTGGGTGTTGAGTGTACTCACCCAAGGAAACATAGAGCTAACTGAATACTTTGATTGATTTTATGGCTTGTCCTGCACAATAATTAGCACGATAATTATTTCCATGATTGCAGAACTGAAAAATGAGAGTCTGTGTCATGTTGTGTAATGTTGTGGTGAATTCCGCACCTGTTCCCGGGATGCAGTACAGAACAAATGTTCCGCTTTCTGTAGCGTAAACGTGAACGCGCGCGGGGAGGTGAGGTGCAGATGAGAGGACCACCTGCAGGCCTGGAGGATACGGCTGTGAGGGGGTAGCGAGGCGAGCTCCCTGGAGTAAACGGGAGAGGAAGCCATATGACGCTGTGGCCCAGTGAGTCTTCGACGCTCGTCACCCATGAGACTCATCTCTGACGGAAGCGCCTGCTGAACGCAAACTCCCCCCCCAACATCGTCTCCTCCCCGGGGACCGTCACGCGCTCTCGTAACATCATCGTGAGTAATTGGTAATTGGACACGCAGGCTGGAATACCGAGCTAATTACTCATGAATTAAATGCTGAAATAAGCACCCCTCAGAGGCATGGGGGAGAGACGCTACAGAAACCCAGAAATGGCAGGCAGTGACAGAAGGGAAAAAGCCTGTTCTCTGTCGTCTTCTGCTTTTATGGTCGGAATACTTTGCAAATTGGCAAGGGGTTTCTCATTTTTCAGTGGGTGTCACGAAATTCCGGGAGAGATGCGTAACGAATAAGATTAAAAAAATTATAATTATGAATGATTCATACCTCATCATGTTATCACTGTGTATGTGTATGACAGATAAAATTAAGATGAAAATTTATATTTAATCAATTAATGTCATCTGTTCTGTATCTACACCTGAGGGCCTTAAATCCTATTGTGCTTAAATGTCAAGGAGGTGTTCGTTGTAGCCTGTCTGGGATTGGTTGTCAGTGCAGACAGAGGTTAATGACTGAGGCCTGGTGAAGTTGACCGGACGGCTCTCTCACGCTGTGCAGCACAGATCCCCACCCCTGGCACTGCTCCTAATTCAGCTTCAGCGCCTCCACCACGGCCATCTCACCGGCATTGTAACAGATTCCCCTTGCTTTAAAACACTGATACGCCTCTATCTTCTAGCAGAGCAAACATTGTGCAAATTATGAATGAAAACAGAAAGGGGTTATAATCTGGGCAAAAATTCAGATGCGTTGCAGATTGTTATTCCATAACTTACTCGTCCACGATCAAAATTCCATACTTGTTCTCCGGTGCGTGACCCGACTTCTTCTTCGCTGCCTGCTTTGAAAATGTAATAATTGGCCCTGTCTACATGTATTATTTCTGAAATAGCCCTATGGATCTTCTGCTGGCATAAACACCCTTCCTCCTCTGTGTGTGTTTCTGTGTACACTCTGTCAATCATATAGTCCTCACTAGCTACCTCAGGCAGCCAGGATAAATATCTGTGCTTGGCATTAGGGAAAGAGAGATTCTTTGCTCCTCATTTCATTGTGCACACCCCCCACCAGCCCGGCTAAATACATGGGGTTTGAAAACAATTTGTGCGTGCGTGCGTGTGTGTGTGTGTGTGTGTGTGTGTGTGTGTGTGTTGTGTGTGTGTGTGTGTGTGTGCGTCAGTGTCACAGCTTCATCTGCAAGCTTTCATTCCATCACACAGCTGGTGGGGGAGGGGGTACCCCCAGGCAGGCATTATGGGAAAGAAAATGATAAAACTCCCGTTCTCCAGGTTGATCCACAGCGGCTGTGCGTGAGCTGCACGGGTTTGTTATTCATTTTCCTGGACTGTTTCCACGGTCATAGACTTGGTGAATTTACAAGGTTTATAGGAAGCAGCGTAACCAAACATTCTCCATTCAAACACAAGGTGGGGCAAAGCAAGATCTTCACTGCCTTACTGAAATCAGATATCTAGCAGAGGTGGAAAATCCCGGCTTCAGGAAATAAAAGTACTGCCACGTATTTGTTCCAGCCATGCACAGCTGATTCTAATTAGCACAGCTCTTCAGCCAGGGAGACGAGCTAATTAATGAAATCACCTGTTTTAATGCACAGGTATAACAAACACATGGTAGCACTTTTACTTTCTGAAGGTGGAGTTTTCCTCCTCTGATAGCTAGATGGGATTGCCAAAAATAAAGAGACTTAGAAATAACCGAGTGGCTTTTGGAACAGACGCATTCCAAATGCTAACTGCCATTTTTGAGTCATAGGATGGTCTTATAGTAGTGGCTGACTGTGGCTATACTTGCCATTCCTGAAACCCAAAGAAAACCAAAAGGATCCCCCTTTTTTTGCTCAGGCTGTGTTTAAATAGAAGGCCTAATTGAGGGCAAGTGCTCACAACTGAGTTGATTAGAAATCACTCTCAGGTGAGGCTGCCTGATAGTGAGGTCACTGCTGCTGCAGCTCCGGTTAACTCTCCAGGCTGAGGGAGGGAACCAGGAGACTGACATCAATACATTGGGAGGAGCTGAGGAGCTTGCTCCTCCCTCCCCCTCTCCTGGCTCCACATGGTCTATCAATAAATAAGGTGTATAGGACTATTTAAGAGATGTCTTATTAAGAAAAGCACCAAAAATCATGAAAACAGGATTCGCTTAATTATAAAAATATGTCATAACAAAAAAAATATACAAACACGGATGCCGTGACTGAGAAAACTGGCCGAAAGACGAGGACCGCTGACTAATTTTGTAATAAACAAATAAACCGATAAATGACTCAAATTACCATTAAATGGGATGTGTAGTCCTGTGTCAGAGCGGTTGAGTCAACCGATGAATGACTCAAAATACCATTAAATGAGTTAATGAGTCCTCTATCAGAGCGGTTTTATTAAGACAAACAGCAGCAATCATTGACATGGTAATGGATTGACATTGTGCATGAAGGCCATGACGACAACAGATAAAAAATGTAAATAAAAACAAATGACACAGATTCATGGACTGAAAAATCACGAATACAGGCTGCACACAAACAAAACAAACTGAAAGCCTGTTCGGCCTTAATAGAATGTGCCATGACACCCCACACAAAACAACGCTATCAGCCATAATGCCAATATGCAGTTTCGTTATGCTTGCTTCATTGCTGCCATGTAACACAGTGTTCCGAGCTCAAGAGATAAGTTGCACCTGAAAGTGGTGCCCCTACGTGTTAAATTTAAGAGTTTTCACATTTGAGTGTTGGTATTTTGCACAGTCATGTCATTGCCACCATTAGGTTACTTATTGACATTGCTTATTGAAAGAAATCGCTAGAATTAATCGATAGACGTTCTTATGAACAATTAACAGTGATTAAATGTTAACATCCCTACCCTGAAATAATGTAATATTGAGAAAATTAGTGATTTCTGAATCAAAGATGTTTTAGAATAGTAGATTATAAGCACAACTTCTAGCCACACAAATACAGAACAACCAAAACATAAGACTCAAAAACAAGTCTTTATTTTTTCATAATATGTTTGATCATAATATTTTATTTGGAAAACAGTGTATTTCTAAGGTCAGAATATAATTGATTAGACTGTATTGATAAATGCAATTGTTTCAATGAATATAATATAATAATAAATACAATGTGTCATCCAGTTGATAAGATGTCCTGAAAATCTGGATTAAGATATTTCAGAGTGTAACTCTTTCATTCCCTTATATGGAGTTGACATTAAATTATTAAATGTAATAAATAAATACATGAGGGAGATATGCAGGCAAACATCCATCCCTGTAGAAGGGAAATGAAATGGAACACTTAAATATGGAATGAAACATCTAGATATGGTGAATAGGAACAAAGTGCGGTTGCTTTCCAACAAATACGGCATTTCCAATAAAATAATAGAAATGTCTTTGAAAAGAACTGGCATGATATATCCAATCAGCGGCATAAGAACGGGGAGGGGGGGATTTGAAAAGTCCCTGACGTAAAATGAAACTACTGTTGCCTTCTCTGATGCGTACACAAAACAGTGTACAGGGGGCAGTCATTACCCCCTCTTGCCGAAATTTGCCTTTTTACTACAGTTTGGTATTTTAATGTTTCGCTGAATAAAATTATATATTTTTTATGAATTTGTTCAATAAAATAGCCCATCCAAACTGAAATACTGTGTCTGTCATTACTTACAAGCTTCCGTGCGTGCGGGAACCCTCTTGTCTCAAATATAATATCCGTTTTTTGTTTAACTTTTTCTTGGGCTGAAAGTCCCTAGGTGGCGTAGTTGAGCACCCTAGAGGCTATTATGATGTAATATATGAAATAACGAATCCTCCTGCAGTGTGGAAAGAGGAAAGGGCCGGTCGTCATGTGACTCAAAGGAATCGTGTGACATAGCATCCTTCTCCTGAGCTGGCGGGAACTCAAGACCACAAACAAGAGAAATATCGTCTTTTGCGTGTATTTCATGTCTTCACCATTCACTCTTAAGTTCTTGAAAAAATGAGACATTTTATCGAGCTCGAGTAGATCACATACACTGAGTCAATTTAATTACAGCAGAGCCACCATCAACTATTATAAAAAGCATGAATGGGCTTGAATAAGCATGAAGATGCACATATTTTGAACTGTCTATTAAATGAGCTTGAACGGCCTTGAATTATCATGAAGACTCACATACGTTGTTTTTTCTACTGACAAAATGAACAGCGTGTATCAGAGTATCAGAGTGCTAAGGCTCGATTCCCAGAAGCCCAGCATCTGCTCCTCTGTGTAAATTCTCTGGAGGCGTATATGAGACTTGGCTCGACAGATTACGGAGCCAGGCCTCTCCGGCTTCGGCATCGGTGATTAAGGGTAAACCTCAATCGCAACCAAGGTCTGGATAACAATAGGTGCCGTGGGTTGGGGTGACTTAATAAAACGGGACATTAACCTCTCCACAGAACCCTACCTGTGTATTACAGGGTTTGGGCTAACGTTCCCTCGAGGGCCACAGAATGATCAGGTAAAAAGCTGTGAGAGTAAATAAAATTACCCCCGATAATCCGTTAATCAGCTCAGTGACCCCGCAGCTGCAGCGCATGCCGCAAACCCAGAGGGTTATGGGATAAATTCTGAGTGGACCCATACCAGAGGGCTTTATAATTTGTTGACGGTGCCTTAGTGTTTGGCGCTCCGCATTAAAGGAGATGGATTGGGGTAAAGGTTCTGTGACTGTTGTGCTTGTATGTCAGGGGGTTCGTGGTGTGGGAATCGGTGATAAACCCTGACCCGATGCGCAATATCTGGGTGCCCAGGCTCAGACATCGATTTTGCTTAAGAAACAATCCCGAGTCGGGAAGTGGCGGGGCGGGGGAACAGCCGGTCAAACGCTGGACTCAATCAGAATTTCACAGGCGTGCTCTTTTTCTCTCCCTGTGTCCCATCCTTCGCAGGTGTCTTGTCATCCATCAGTTTCGAGACACAGGTGAAAGCTCCGCCAACAGCAAATCGATTCCCGCTGTCCCATACGCGGTTCTCTCACACGGTGACGGGTTAAACTCTCTCCCGGCACTCTTACCTTTAATTACCTGGTCGGCTTGAACACCCGACGATCCTGGACAAATTGATGGAACAAGGTAAGAGTGAACTGTCGCCAAGAAGACCAAACGCAAAAGAGAGGGTGGGGGGGGGGGGGGGTTCAGTGAGACTGAAGCGTTTATGCCATCTCTTTACAATGTACAATGTCTATGAAATAAAAACACTACCAATATTTACTTACATGTACCATGCTTTTTAAATAAGGAAAACAATGTTCTCAAACAGTGACCTGGGAACAGTTTCACACACAAAACAGTAGTGCTTTGCTGATGGAAGGTGAGGCCCAGCAGTACCTAAATCTATAAATAACGTGTTCGCGGTACATTCACATTACCAATATTATAACAGTAATATCAGAATAATGTTTATTTGTTTAATGCATTCATCCCATACATTTTCCGTCCTTCTTTTGTGGCAAAGAAAGCACCAAAAATAAACAATTCCCCAATTAACTATGACTTCAACTGACAGCAGAGGTGACAAAAGTGGTTTTTAGTGTGCCTTTTAAAATAATTTATAACTATGTTTTAAGTTATTACAAGTGTAGCTAAGAAACAGATTATGTCCACATTAGCAAAACCACAACAAATCAGAGACAACTTATGAAACAAATAAAATGTTTTTGTTGTCTAAAATGTGGTATTAATTATTTCAAACCCTCTTAAAACAGTAATTATGAAGGTGTATTTGCAGTAAATGTCAACGATTTTCCATTTTCTGGCCTCACAGATACATTAAAATTGGACTTTTATGGCAAAAAAGCACGACATCTTTTATTTTTAATTCAAAAGCACTCTTTGAGACACACTTGTGTCAGACAGAAATGGCACATAATTTGTCCTGTACTGGTAAGCCTCCCATTGTGTTGTGACAGCATTGATTAACGCTAGCAGTTGCCATAGTAACCCTGCCCATTTGAGGGGCAAGGTAGTAATAGAATGACCATCACCAAGGCCATGATTCATTCTGATGTCTCACAGCAAATACTGCAAGTTCATTTGATTTCCCCACCCAAATTCAGCTTAC
Source organism: Albula goreensis (assembly GCA_022829145.1). Taxonomy (NCBI): domain Eukaryota; kingdom Metazoa; phylum Chordata; class Actinopteri; order Albuliformes; family Albulidae; genus Albula; species Albula goreensis. The sequence continues at coordinate 38,337,101 of CM040745.1, forward strand.
CTTGAATTTGATGACATCTAAACTTCAAACCTTTTTCTATGGACTCTACCATTAAAGAGCACCATTACAACAGCGATGGATGACTGAAGAGGAATAATTACATTCTTCATGAGAACAGGAAATAGAAGAACTAAATTATGCTGTTATGAGTTGTAATTTACCACACATAATATATAATCACCAAATAATAATGAAATAAATCAAGCAATATTCATAAATATGAATTTCTTTGCTTCAAATCTTGCTCCAAATTTTGATTCTGATACAGTGGTGTTGAGATGAAGGAAAACATACAGTATTTAGTCGAAAAGGCTTATTCTTACAGTCAGCATTGAAAAATACAAATATTTAAATACATTTTATTTAAGACCTGATCAGTAAGAAATTATCAATACAGAGTGGATTCCTTAGATCACTTATGATCCAGTATTCATTGTGTTATTGTCTCAATTCAGTTAATGCATTTTTATTGGGCAATAGACTTTAATGTTTGACAGATAGACTTCATCTGAAGAACTATGAAACAGGGACCAGGAGATCAAGGAGATAAAACTGAAGATCCAGGAATATCTGTAAGACCAACTTTACTATTATGATGGGCCATTGGGGTTTCAGGCCCAGTTCCTGAACAAGAGAAGCCCTTTGCCTCCACCTGGAATAAACCTAAACAAGAGAAGCCATTTGCCTTCACCTGAAATAAAGCCTGAACAAGAGAAACCCTTTGCCTCCACCAGGAATAAACCTAAACAAGAGAAGCCCTTTGCCTGTACCTAGAATAAGCCTGAACAGGAGAAGCCCTTTGCCTCCACCTGGAATAAGCCTAAACAGGAGAAGCCCTTTGCCTGCACCTGGAATAAGCCTAAACAGGAGAAGCCCTTTGCCTCTTGCTCTGGAATCAGGTAGAAAAACCGTAAGTTTGGTAGTATGAGCCACTGCACTCTAAAAAGAAAAAGTTGTTTCAGCAACTGTAGGCTCTTCATGTGTCCTGCTCTGAGAACCCTTAACGTTTCCTTTTAGATACTTATATATTTAAAGGGTTCTTTACATAACCCTCAGAACAAAGTGTTTTCAGAGAACCCATGAGCAAAATCCATCCATAAGAAAGAAGAACCTTTATGTGTTCCAGCTGTAGGACAAAAGAAGAATCCTTAAAGGACTTTTTTTCTAAGAGTTTGGGAGGGCCAGTTCTGTACCTACTGTGGTACACCAGGGGCCTTTTTCTGGCCCTCTCTCAGGTTCAGTGATCCTGGGGTCCCCTCTCCCTTACCCTCTCTTCCTCCCTCTCTCTCTCTCTCTTTGGAAATGACAATCCAGTGGTGAAATTAGATGATATGTGTAACATAAAAAGACCCTATAGGAATATGAAAGGGTTTCAGCAGATAAAGTTGACTGGGGTGCATGGCAGCTAGACAGGCCTCTAATGGTTAGCTGCAGGAAAGCAGTGGAGCAAGCCTGGCTTTAAACTTTGAAGGGTGTGTTTAGGCACTGAGGAGTAAAGAGGTACATTAGAGAATGTAAAGGCATATTTGAGAAAGTGTCTGCAAGACTGTCTAAAATGGTAGCGGCTGTTACCTCAGCAGTTGGTTGTATATAGGATGGGTTCTGGTTATGGGTATTCTAATCACGTCTTCCTGATTGTGCTGAAGTCTTCCTGGGGGATTCCACCGGCTCTGGGCTGCAGTCCAGTACCTGCAACTGCAGAAGAACAGGGAGAGCAGGGCCTCATCGACACCGAGTGCAGAGTGGCAGTTTTTCTCTCAAGCAACTCAGAGATGACCGTACCGCATGGAGATTAGATAGCAGGACATTTCCTGTGCTCTTTTGAAGAGGGAAAGGCGACTGGGCCGGATAGAGTCTGGGGGGAGGTGGACTTTAGAAGACTGGCCTGTCTCTACTGCACAGTCCTGGGAATGAGCCAGGATTGCTCTGCTCACTGTGATAAGGTGAAGCACCAGGTCTGTGGGTGATGGAGAAACCTCTCTTTAACACTCAGGTAATCCAGCCTGGGGTGCTCAGCTCAGCCAGTCTGCACGTGGGCCGACTGAAAGCAGATCTCAGGAAACCCGTTCAGAAACTCCTTTGGGGTGGAAATCTATGGGAGAGACTGGGGTGCCGAGTTTCCACGAGCAGCAGGTTACAGTCTGTATGCACACTGCAGAGAATGGTAAATTAGGTAACTACTGCTCTGCCAGGGGATATGAGCCTCTCTCTGAGACGGGATCATGCTCGGGTCTGAGAGAAGAGGAGCAGGAGAGTTTCTTTGCAGCAATCAGGCACCCAGCTGTATGTGCTGAAGTGGCGGGAAGAGGATGGGATGCTCCTGACATTTAAAATACCGGATCTGGGGAAAGTTTGACTCAGTTTGCTTTGTTTTGACTATTATAAATGAACTTACAAAGTGGCTTCCATAAAGGTCAGAGGCCATTACTATAACAACAGTAACAATAACATAAACGGTATAAGTAAGAACGCCATCTTAATTTATCAGTCCCATTAACCAGGAACAAAAATGTATTAATTGACTCATCTATTAGAACTTATAAATGTTTCACTTTTGCAAAAAGACAGAGAGCGTGTGACTGGTCAGTGAAATTATGACCATGGAATCACATTGGCAAAATTCTTTGGACTGACCTCATTGCAGAAAAAGCCACATTTAATGCATCATATTTAAATCATTCACTTACGTACCTTCAAAAGTAATTTGTGAAATGTGTAGCACTTAAGATGAAACTGGAGTGTTCGCGTTTTTGTTTTAACCCGTAGAACCTGAAAGCGCGACAGAGAGGCCGAGCAGCGGTCCGTCCTCCACATATGACCCACATCTCCAACAGCAATTTGCACTTGAGGTGCAGAATACGCGTGATCCGTTCTCACAGATCGAAGACAGATCATGCGGCTTCGCAACAAAAGAACTCGATAATTTTAATCCCTTAAGACAGCCAGCGCCACTCTACTAAAGAGACTGATGAATGAGAAGCCAGCAAGAACATATCACAAAGCATAACTCCAGATTGCTCGTTAAAAATGACTCAAACCATTTTCAAAATGAATTGCAAGCTCTTTGCCTTACATTCATACAATAGCTGAAGACAAATATAGATCATAAATGTAACTGAGTTGCAAATACACAAGAATAATAGAAGAAATGCTCTAAGTGCATTCAGCAGTTCTCCAGCCAACCCTTTCTCCCTTTGTCTTTTCCCTGCGAAAACATATGATACAATAAGACATTTTTTTTCTGCAGATAATCACAAATTTAAATGGTTTCACTTTCATTGAATACAGGGACATCATCATTTTAATATAAACCATTTATTTACAAAATATTTCCAGAAAAAAGAGAGCCGCAAGAAGAGTTATGTTTGTTGCTCAAACGATAGTTATATTCTCAGTTTATACTCTATAATAGGTGTATGCTGTTTTACGGTTGGGGTGTCAGCAGGTGAACACAGCCAAAAAGGTTCAGCTGGTCTGCTATATTAGTTTCTTTATCCAGACGGTGAGAAGGCTGGCCACGTTTATTTATTCTGCCGACTTCCTATTCAACATAACACAGTGAAGATTATGAATATTGCGAATATACAAATACATTATGGCGTTTTGCACAAAACCACCAACGTAGCAATACCTTAATTTATCAATCCCATTAACCAAGTCCTCTTCCATCATGACCATAAGTAGATCCACAAGTTACATCCAAGACATGATAAAAGTAATTTTTATGAATTAAGATACAATATACCCAGGTGCAGTCTGAATACGATTATCCAGAGAGAACCGATGGTGTTGGTGACTAGTGGGTGTCCATTGAAACACTTTCAGTGAAAAGGGCATTTAAAAAATTCTCTTGCCCCCTTACTATCAGTGTGTATGAAACAGCAGAGAACATAGTGCTGGAAATCACTGAAGGTTAGACTGATAACGCGCTTTGTAGCCTCCACTGACAGCGCCCCCTGACAGCTGTACAAAGGTCCAGGAAATTCCCCTCTGGAGATACTCAGCTAAAGATATTCACTTTGTCTGAACCAAATATTGATAATACATTTTTAGCATCAATATTAACTGATGCCGACTGCAACATTTTGCAGGTTTATAGCCAAGCAAAACAATTTCAGATGATCTGTTGCAACCTGTGCTGTAAACAGCGTTTCCTCAGAATGTTCCCAAATTCCAAGATGATCGCGCCCCTCACACACTGCTAAACACATTCAAGAGTGGTTTCATGGCCACCAACACCTTCCATGGCCTCCACAATCACCAGACCTTATCACCATTGGACTTTAATGGGAAGTTAGAAACACAAAGTGTGGAGTTGATCTCCAACTTCTTCATCTCTTAAAATACAGGAGACGTTCGTCTTGAAGAGTGAATGAGGGGACTGACTTTGTCACACCAGGAAGTCAAAATCTGTAGACAAAAACACCTCCTTCATGCCTTTCTGCTCTTCCAAGCCCTGTGACACAGTGAAGCTCTCTGCTGCCTCATCAAACACTGTGACTGACCATTGAGGTTCTGTACCGTTCTCTGCAGACCCATTTGTGCCTGTAACCCACCAACCAAAGTACTGTACTTAACAGACATCCTCATTTCAAAGGTTGCTACATGTACAAGCTTACCTAGCTCTGGTAAGAGCGAATTTATAAGGTAATCTTATGTAAACAATTTATTTCCCTGTTTATTTGTCATTTAATTGTGACAAGTCTACAAATTAAATACAATTATTTTCCACAAATTCTCCATGTTTAATTTGTTTGCTTCCATCATGGACCTTATTAGTCTTGGCTGTTTGCTTTTCTTATCATGAACCACAATTAAAAAAAAATAACTGATATTTGTAAAACATCTGAGAACATGAGTGCTGATCCAGGATCAGTGTTTTCCTGGCCATATCCTCACCTTATGCATTATGAGCTGAAAGGAAAAACTGATCCTGGATCAGTGCTCTGAATCTGAGATGCTTTTTGAGTGTACAATTTCTTTTGAATACCTCAGGATCAGAGCCATCGGGATACTTGGGTCCAAAAATGAGAACACTTCTCAATGGCAGAATTTGTTACTGCGTTAACAGTATTTGATTAATATAACACACTGTAATGATGTTTGTGTAACATCAACAGAACCTGAACTAATCAAAAACCCAAGAGCTAAGCCTCTCTATATTTGTTGCCTTTCATACATAGTGCCCTGTTCATATTATTCAATGAAAGAAAGTAATTGTTTTGCTTTTTACCTCTAGGCTAGGTAATAAATGTGACAACAAGAATAAGACAATACGCTTATTTTACTTTTAAAACATATTAAAAACTATATTATTTTATTCTGAGAGATTTGTTCTTATTTAATGTGAAATACAGTTTTTTCTTAAAAACAAGTGAGAAGGTGATTATCTTCCAGAGCAAACATGATCACAACTTCATAATAAAGCAGAGCATTAGGGCAATATACAAGTCACTCATATTTACATGTATTAAAGTAGAAATGAATTGGAAATAAAATAAAATCCAGTAACTAGACTTCCATTAAAGGTAATGATGATAATTAAAACACTGATGATAATGACGTCCATAACGATGATGTGGCAGCAGTAAAAGGAACAGTATGAGAAACCAGAACTCCTATAAAAATACTTACCGGCGTTTTCCCCTCTCTCTCACAATCTATCCCAGGCTGGGTGACAGAAAACCTTAAAACAATAAAATAAAACCTATCCAACCCTGCTTGAACTCTACAAAATACAATAACTTAAAATAATAAAATCCAGCACTCACAAATCTCCATAATGTCCTCAGTGTTGCTCTCATAAATCATCCTAAGATGAGGCCGGAGGACGCGGGATGAAGAGGAGTGAGAGTGAAGGAGCATTATAATGAGACGCTGTTTACTGCGGGACCTTGTAAATTTCTCAGTAAAGCATAATTGTAGTTTAAATCTCCCCCTAAACCTCCTGCTTTCATATTCAAACATTGTGTGGCTGAAATGTTTATTGAAACTAGTGGTGGAAGTGTGAAAACTTCAATGAATAAGAAGGGGAGTCTTAGAGCAAAAGATGAATCCTAAGCTTGCCTGTGGTTTTTAGCTGGCTCATATAATCAGTGGGTGTAGAGAGTGAATAGTAGTGAAAGCAGCAGCAGTAGTACCAGTAATGACAGTAAAAGTAAACACATTTTGGAGGTAGAGGCCAGGAGTCAGTTTACAAACAGAGGATGGTCACTGCTGGCCAAACGGCAGATCCAGTTTGTGAAGAAATGAGAGGAAACTGTGGGAGACAAAAGAAGGAAACATTAAAACTGGTGGTGTAGCGAAACACTGACGCTGGCCTGAGTAGACAGCGCCAGATCCTAAGGAAGGACAGCAGCACTTTACAGTCTGACATCGTCCTCAGTGGTGCAGCATTAGGAGAGGAAGTGAGTTTACTGTCTGAGGCGCTGAGCGCACTGTAGCTCTAAAGCTCATAGTTATTAATGGTAATTAGGCTAACAGGTTGGTATAATGTACATCCCCAAATTTTAAGTGTGTGTGCTCTGTACTGCGTATGTCCTCGACTACATGATTGATCATACTGTGAATAAGGGAGACTAAGATGGCTGACTTGACCTTCCTGTTGCTAGAGGCTACTTATGAGAGAAAAAAGCTGACATGTTAAAGGCTAGGGCTAAATATCTCTAGTTAGATAGTTGTTGGGGACTCGTAACAGGTAAGTCAGTTTAGGTCATTTGACACAACACATCTACATTTCATTAGGTACACCTACTTGAGTGAGAATGACATGCATGATCACATGATCATAGATAAACACATGGATGCATGTGCACTGTTTGATTTGATTCAACAATGAGTTAATGTGAACTGGATTTAAAAATAAGTTGTAAGATATACTGACATTTGGCAGTTTTTGGTATCTCATGTGGAAAATCAAAACAGCAGTCTGCCAATGCGTGAAAATTTGACATTTTTTTGACAAACACCTGATCTGAAACAATGATCTGAACAGTGTGCCTAATTGCTATGTATACCTGGTCATTACAATATAATTATAAGGATACTGTTACAAATCAAGCGAAATTTGAATAAGAAAAGGGTAAAATATGACAGTGTCAAATGTTGAAGTCATATTGATTGTCAGAAGGTGATTTGGGAAGCTAGTCTTAATTGTGTGTAAAAATGATTATAAATGCTTTCTCCTAATGTGAACATTGTTCTAGCGTGCATCCATTGGATGAGGGTGTGGGGAGGGAGGGGCAATAGACAAAGACATGCAGCCATCAGTGCGTTGGCGATGGGGGGTAGGGAGAAAGGCGGGAGCTCTCTCACCTTGGCAACCCTCTACCCTGTAATTATTCCAGAACGGCTGCGAGACCCTTCATGCGTGTGCAGGCAGGTAGGATACCCTTACCCCAGTGCATGCTGGGAGACAGAGCTCCTGCTGCAGGATAGGTCTCAGTTTATCTATAGCGATTCCTGCAGTTTTTGCCATCGAGACTCGTGGGAGACCCAACGCTACCATTAATGCAGACACCGGCAAACACTTAGACTTGTTGCCTTCGAAAATATGGGCCTATTCTCGCTTCGAGACTTGGTGTCAACGGATTTCGGCGGTGGCTTTCCAAGCGCCGGTGGACGTGACGGATGAAACCATCCAACATAACCTGAATACTGAACTCTCTTTATTGATAACGAATAAAAAAGAGAGCACCTGCGCATAACCTGTAGAGTGGTTGAAATATTGAGAAAATACAATGTCAGAATTGTAGTGCCTAATCCATCCAGACATTAATTTATTGATCAGCACACCTAACGTCCTTTCATATGTTGCCAAAAATAAAATATCGAGAAACATATGCCATATGTTTCTCAATATTATACAGAAATGAACTTATAATTCTGAAAAATGAGACTCTGTGCTCCAGCTACATTATTACATTGTGTCTTATGGTTCATACGTAACATGGGTTTGGTGGCTAAAGAAATACGGAAAATATTTTGTCATGACGAAAAATCGATGTCTGCTTTAATTAGTTGGGAATTGGTAAATCCACCTTTGATTGCATAGGGTATAGGCCCAGAAAGAGAAAATGCATTAGCGTGTATTACGTTCCATTGTCCTTCACACAACATTATGAATGTTACAGTAACTGAAACTGAGCTTGCAATCATTGTCAGAGCGACTGTAGGTGCAAAAAAAAGGTAAAATGAAAGACCTGCAAGACAAAAGACTGGGTGGAAGGTTGCTGGCTGGTGGTCAGACAAACAGCAATTATTAATAGAACAATTTTAACTTATTTTCTTTAGATTACTTCATATAATAGAGGTGAGTTATACATCATTATGTATTTTTGAGATATCTGATATGCAAGTCTATTCATTTCATGTTTAATCAACTGTAAAATGACACATTTTATAATATTTGAAATTTTCCTCTGAGACACTGTAGTCATGAGTGAGTGGTCTGCGTAGGATTGTAATGGATCTTTGATGTTTCTAATCAGAGTTTCTCATTAGTATGATAGTGTTGGTTTACTTCTGGTAAAATCAAAAACAATTCTCCAGTTCTTTTGTAGAAAGGATCATCAATCTGTTTCAAGGTCTTGATAGAAGAACATGCACAGTCATATAAAAAACCAGTGATTCTAAAACAAGCTGTATTTGGATAAAATCTGTTGAAGATATACATTGTGGCAAAAATCATAAACCATGTTTTGTACAATCATATTTAAAGAAATGTATGTGGAGAAGCTGTTATCTAAGCAAAGGTGACAAACCAATAGTGATTGTTTTGATGCCTCCCCTACAGTCGCTCCTCATTACCGCAGAAATTGGCAGACAAGCGTAGCTTAGAAGTGCACCATGCTAAATGTCACTGTGTTTCTTCACCTGAAGGAACAGTAATTAAAATGCCTATCACAATCAATTTTATCCATTACCTTGGGTCTTGCTGTCCAAGGGACAGACAACGCACTGCTCGCAATAACTGGAAATCCTTCCTTTGGGTATTCTTATGTAGATGCTGTGAATGTGAAACCTCTGACTGTAACAGAATTGCACCCTAAAATGAACTAATTGTGGAGTCGATCTGTTTGGAAGTGAATGTGGTACATTAGCGGTGTTGATCCATTTTTAAAGATACATATGGACATTATGACTGTGTCTAACATGAGCTAGCTGTCCAGGTATGTCACAGTCCTGCTCCTCAAACCACAGGGAAATTACCAGTGCTGGCCACTAGATGGCACCAGGGCAACTCCAGTAAATTTCCCGTATGTCTCCTTTCACTGTCTTTGAATAGGTTAAGTAACTGGAGTCTTTGTCAGTAGCTTTTAAAGTTTCATGCCAGGAACCAATTTAGTTGCCCTTCTAAGAGCTTATTGTTCTGATGTTGTTCTTATGATATTGTAGCCAGCAGCACATAGAGGGAATGTTGTGATTATGTTTGGACAGAGACAGTGTATCAGAGAGGAGTTGGTAGCTCAGTATCATTAAATAATGACTGAGTTTTCCTTGCTTTGAGAGGGTATGGCATTACTCTCAAACCAAACCTGGAAAAAAAACTCCCTACAATGTCAAAACACAATAGGGTTTTCAGTATTTTTCACACACATCTGTAGGGTGTCAGTGTTCTCCATCACGCCTGTATAGTCAAAGGACATTCACTAAAGGCAAGACTTCTGCACTTAAAAATAAGAAACATTAAACCATGTGAATTTTTAAAGTCATACACGCAAGCAGGTGGATTAAACAAATAACCTTGGTTTCAGTTATTTTCTTGTTTTAAAGCACCTGGAATGGAAATATTGAAATAAACTCCTCTTTTTTAAAATGTATTAATAACTATTCACATAACTGTGGAGACAGTGATGAAACCTTCTAACAGTCATCAAACAATTATGAGAAGGAGAGTGGCCTTTTGTGGAAATGGTGCTTTTAAACGAAAGCTGCACTATGTTTCTGGTTATCATTTAAATTATCCAGTTTATAAAATAATGGTATGATGTGTATATAAGGTGAGCCATCCGCTTGTGCTTTAGTTTGAATGCCTGTGTGTATGCTTCGCCTGACCTGCTGTGTGATCTTTAATTTTTATGGCTGTGACCAACTGGAAAGACACAGCTGGTGGGTCTGCAGGGCCAGCCATCTCATCGCTTACAGTTGGCTGGATGTAGCAGAGGGTATTAACCTTTCTATTATGCTGAGAAATAATCACAGCTATTATGTTTTGTGTCAAATTAACCAAAATCAGGTTGATGTCTACTCTGGAGTTTAGTAACACATTAGGAGTGCTGAGTAAATGCAGGTTTTTTCTCAGTGTTTTCCAATACAAATGATTCAAAATGACTGAAAATAAGGTCATTTGTATTGAATTGTATCACGTATCAACTATGTCCAATATGTAGATATTAAAGATTGTATTTCTTGATTAATTGTGCAAAAAATATAATATTTACATGTAAATTCTTTACAGAAATTCTAAGATGGTTCAGTGTCTCTGTGTGTGCTTGAGCCGTTTAGAACGGTGAAAATATGTATGGCTTTGATGTACAATAGGACCTCAGCAATCTGAACCTCCACCAGGCCGGAGGTGGTTTGGATTACTGAAAGTACATTTATGGCATTTTAATCCTTTTAATATTTTTTTGCAAAAAGGCTACTTTTTAGCCACCAACAATCATACTAGTATCAATCGACTAACGTAGTCAGGAGAGTTCCTATCAACTAACATATGCACACTGAAAATTATTATTTTTAAATACAGCACTTTACTGTTAATACAAAAGAAAATCTGTTCAATTACAGTATATTGACCATTTTTTAAACAGAACTATGATGTATTTCTAAAATACAGCACTTCACTGCTAACCAACCATCCAAAGTATCTTAAGTAACAGTATCATGCAGTATTTATTGCATTTTGAGAAGAGTAAATTCACCTGAACAGCACATGTGAAGCTGGATCGATTCTTTTCTTCCTCCATCTTACTAATTATTTGGCGAGAGCAGCAGTTTTATTTAATCCATAAATCGTTTCAAAGTCGAATTACTGAATATGTGCAAGTCATGATTGAAGGATTCAGCGGCTAGCTAGAATTTCGTAGATTATTGGCTATTAACCAGACAACAAAAGGAGCTCATTTTAATTTCTACATGTCTAAATTTAATCCATAAATCAATGCATGATAATATTAAGTTCTGTGAAACCAAAAAGTGCTTATTGGCACTTTCACACCGTCTTGTTACATGATAAACAGTTCAAAGATATTTTAAAATATTTTTGGCTTGACTTTAAGACAAAGAAATCATCTTTTACATCTGTACAGCAGTGGTGGGCTTATGGGAAGTTGCAAATCCAACAGCTGTGTAATCAGTACACTAATAGTGTCACAAGAGACATAACCCAAGCTATGGAAGCACTTGAGCAAGAGATATTAAATATTCAAGATTTTATACAAATTACAGGGGTCTCGAAATAATGACCATTTCAAGACCCTTACTGTTAAAAAACGAGCACTAGCTGATATACTTGGCATAAAAGCACGGGGGGAGGCCCTGGTCTGCTCACGCTTACAAAATGTGGACCAGAGAGATGTACCCCTGAAGTGCAGAATTGATCTGAGACAGGAACCGGCCAGAGGGAATTTCTTTCCCGATGGCCTGACTCTCACAGAGCTTGACAGTGCTTTGACTATAGAGGAACTGTATGAAGCCCTCCAAGCAATGGAGTGTAGCAGAGCACTGGGGCTAGATGGTCTCCCAATTGAATTTTACCGGGCCTTTTGGGCTGAGGTAGGGGAGCATCTGTTAGCAGTGCTAGCAGATTAGCCGAAGGGCAACTGCTGCTGAGCTGTAGAAGAGCAGTCCTCACCCTCCTTCCTAAAAACGGTGACTTCACTGACATCAGATCCTGGCGGCCTGTCTCTGTCCCATGCAGTGATTATAAACTTCTGTCCAAGGCATTGACAAATAGACTGAGTAAAGTCTCAGAGCAGATCATTCATCCTGACCGGACATACTGTGTTCTATATATCTATAGATCTACATTTGATAATGTTTCTTTAATTCGTGATATGTTAGATGGCTCAAAACTGTTTGGTTTAAAAATGGGTCTTATTTCAATTGACCAAGAAAAGGCTTTTGATAGAGTAGGGCGCCAGTATCTATGGGATGTTTTGGCAGCTTTTGGTTTTATGGCAAGTTTTATGGAGAAAATTAGGGTTCTGTACGGTGACGTTCAGAGTGTACTTAAAGTTAACGGTGGCTCATGTGCACCTTTGGGAGTTGGAAGGGGTGTCGGAGAAGGCTATTCAATGTCCGGAATGTTATAGTCAGCAAAAATTAAAGGGGAGACGAGACGGAGTCCTGGGAGCCTGATCAATATTGATGAATTTGGTGCCAAATTATCCAAAAGTTGTCATTGTTAATGAGCAATTTATTCTGTCACATTTGCATAAAATGCATCCTAAAATGTGCAGAGAAATTGATCCTCAGTTAAATGTCAGAAAATGAATCCAAAATTAATTCCAAACTATCACAAAATGGTATTGAAGATTTCTGCAATATGTTCCAGTGACTTTGGGTAAGGTTGTTGTGAATAGCAACGCTACAGCAATGTTTTTGCACTGTGCTTTTTCTATCACCAATTTATTCTAGCACCTAAAATTTCCTAATTTTAAAGCAACATTATAAATCAATCTGAATTATATGTCCTTTTTCAACGAAAAATGTTTTCAAGATGTACTTGTGACCAATGAAATCTCAAGAACACATTTTCTCATTTTTCCTCTAACAAAAAAAAGAAACATTATTTGGCAAGGTTTTTTAAAAACAAACCTTCACAAAAACAACATCACAATATTATTCATTTCACGTTTTGATAAAAATATTGGCATCTTTTGCTTTTTGGCTGTAATAAATTAAATGTATGGCACTAATGCAAAAATAATACTTGCACTGTGATGGCAGTATTTTTTTAATGAATGCAAAGATTTGGTGAGTTAAACTATTTTGGGGTGCAAACTCAATGTATTTCATCTTCTGTGATCGGCTGTGTCACGTAGATTTTGAACGCCTAACAATCAATCAACAGACAGGGTTTCATTCTGACTCCACGAACACACCCATCACTGACAATTTAGAAATCTGAAGAGCGTTGGCATGAAGATTTTAGACGAGGTTTGGTGTCTCTGAGGTATCATTGCAGTAATTATAATAGCTTTGATTAAGAGTATGTTTGGGCTTTGATTATAGTCAGTTCTTAAGGAGTAGCTTTACAGATCTGGATCTTCTGTTCTGGGCATGATGTTTGTTTTTTTTTCCTTCAAGGAAGATTAGCAAAACGTCACAACTCTGCAAACCATGAAAGGAGCCGTCATCTGTGTTTTTGACAGGTAACCAAAGTAAAGAATAGAAATCCTCTTCTAGAGCGGCCATCCTGTATGTCTGCAGATCTAAGCGTGTGAAAACTACAGGGAATTAACTTCCTTGAACCACCAGCAACAACCACTTTGGAGCTGAAAGAAGAGCTGTCAATGAAGTCAAATAAAAACTGAAAAGATTTCCTTTCAGAGAAAGCGTACTTAAGCTTGGCATTTGATGCAGCTTGTCCTCAAGGTCATTTCCATCAAAGCATTCAGAGTAGTTCTTTGCTCTTTATTTTTAGATTGTTTCCTTTTTTAAAGCATTTTTTAAACATTGTCGGTGATAAAACTCCGAAAAATGTTAGTGATGATCGATGTATGCTGAATACAAAAACCTTTTAGTCAGAATGTGAATTTTTTTTTTTTTGGAAATATATGTTTTAGACAAACTTTACATAAAAATCTGACAATACTGAAATTGAAAGACAAAAAGGCAAGACCTGTTTATCACCTAATTTTTATTGTATGCCCTCAGAATTTTGGGCATCTAAAATAAGATATGGTGTTCACAGCCTGTAAGACTACATATAACACTGTGACCGGGGACCTCACTTTGTGTACTTTTGTAACTAAATTGTATACAAAAACCACACATATGCATGTTTTCAAGCATTAATCATATGAATTGTCATATATGACAATATATGTCAATCATATATTGTGAACGTGCAAAAGCCACACCCTGAAACACCAATATTTTAGCATATATGGTGCTCAGGAAGTCTAAATCAACTAAGCAAAGCACGCATTGGGTCAAATGTTGCATACGGCTACACACATTCTTATGTGAAATAGAAGTTTTATAAATTCTGAAAATTAGCGTTTGCGCGTTTTTGAGTGTCTTTTGTGCGGCTGCATCATTTATAAATAAGGCCCCTGGAGTGCCAGGTCAGGGTCGGAATAGCAAGATCAAGACATCGTCCTGCTTCATCTTCGCTCTCATATACTCATTACCAGTTTCACAGCTTGCAAAAACACGTACATCAGCAGTTTGACCGTGTGGAAGTAGACAGGGAGTGACATGAATGCCAAATAGTGATTACACAGGCTAAGGCAGGGGTCGGAAACCCTGGCCTAAGAGTAAAAGTAAAATAAGAGGCCAAAATTTCATTCAAAGTCATTTTTTTACACTTTTATCAGTTTTAATTACCAACCACTGTGTGTACCGTAATGCATAGGTCCTAGCACAGCTACCTATAAGGATCTGATGTAGTCCAGGCTTCATTACCCAATTGGAAAAAGAGGAGGGGACTGCCGTGGTCCCAGACTGTTTTGATTGGTTCTTTTGAGCAGATAATGTTGACTTTTCAGGCTCGCCAAAAACAGAATTTTCAGACTGGCACACAGAAACAGTGTTTGCACCTAAAATTATTATGCATTACTTCAATAACTGACTCTCACAAAATATTGATAATGAGACTAAAAAAATAGCTGAAATTAGCCTTTTAATGGCTTTTTTCCATACAAATGTTGCTGCACTGTTTTATCAATGAAGTATAAGTCTAAATATTCAGCCTGATGGTTAAACACTGGCCTCTTCTCAGTCAAGGTCACCTGTATACATTGAGTCTGATACTTAATGCACTTATGTCGATAACTGTGGCACAAAAGTAACACGGTTGCCTGCATCTCAGATAGAGGATCCGACGACCACATAGACCAGTTGACCACACAGGTGGACATCAAACGGACAGCCGTGAGTTCAGTGTAGATATGCAGAATAATGTGGTAATTCCTGTTAAAAGCAGACAAGCTATCAGGATCAAGTGTGACGGTTTGGGCAAGAGCACTCCAGGGTTCTCTCAGAAAGTGACAGAACGTAGTAGAACACCTGACTCTTATATACATCATGTATCTGAAAGTATAAGCAAACCAAAGATGATGTTAATCTTCATAATTCACTATGGAAATGATAAAGAGACTGGCAAGCTCTCAGTCTTATTTAATATATTTCACAGGACAGTGCAAATACTGAAGTCATTACTTACTCTCACCATAAGGGGCCTGTCATAGATTTATCTGAAAAGCTTTGTCAGGTGGAGGGTGAAAAAACCATTTAAAAATCACTGTTTAGATTATACACAAACTATCATTCTCTTAACAAATGTGGTTTATACCACTTGTGGAACTACATGCATTTTTGGGCCCAGACTGGCAGCTAAACAAATCACAGGTGACAAAAGTGACAAATCAGAGTGATAAAGCAATCCACATAGACACAGTACACAACATAACCACAGAAGATGGTGAATTGTGTCTAATTTCTGTGCCCTCACTTAAGAGGGAATTCTTTGAAAGACCTGGAGAGTGATATTCTTTTGTGCTTTGTTACCTGGTCGTGCATGATTCTGTTGCATTGTTTGTGAAGGCCTTAAAGCAGAACACCCAACAACAGGTCAAGACACTCTAATCATCTCCATGTGTGTGTCTGTCGATAAGAGATTGTTGTATTTCAGCATTCAGCAGATATTCTTATCCAGATCCAACTTACACAGTGTGTTTTCTTTGTACACACTATTCATGTGCACAATTGGATATTTACTAAAGCAACTGAGCACCTTTTCACATACTTTAATCAAGCAAGCAATGTCACTTCCTCATGTGAGAATTGACCTTTGACCTCTGTGTTGCAACTCCAGCTCCCTAACCTCTATACTACAGTGCAGCTTCGGTAAATTTCTCTCATCTAAGTCTATAACCTTAAGTGACAAGAACAGTATTTAATTAACATTAACATTGAATATTTAAATTAATATGAACTTATATTTTTATATACCCAAAAACCCAAGTAACCTAATCTCCACCACTTCCATTGCTGTATGTTAGGATGTAAACCAGAGCTGAATGTCTTCCCTGTGAAGGTGAAGTACTTGAGCCTGAGATGAAAAACTGCAGGATACTTTTATTCCATAATTTATATTTATCTTTCTAAAAGCAATATTCATGCTGTCAGATGTTACTGCCATAAGAAATACTCCTGGAAATTCTCTTTTTTTTATTGCCTTCTGATGGATACAAACCACAAGGAAGATGACAAGAATCATAGAATAGTGTGTAGCTCAGGTCAACTTGCTTGAGAGCGTGCCTCACCCACCGGCTTTAAAAATATGACAAGGAAAACAGCTTTTAGCTACATTACACTTTCATTGAGTTCCATACATGGAGAATGTCCAACCGGTTGGTCTCTCTACTTGACTGAATAACTGCCTGTCAAGTATACTTTCACTATGAATATGCAGTTACAATGAAAAGGGAAACAATCTGTATGGTACAGAATATAAAATGTGCAATTTTTTAAGTTTATAATTTTGGCACATGGCCTTAGAAGTTACTGGGAGTTTTTGCCTATGCTATATAACTGCATTATTATGGCTTGTAATGCAACTGTCTAAAATTCTATATTGTTACAGAGCGGGAAAAATCTTATTGTGACATCATCACACGGGAGAAACACATGGGGCCTGAATTCAGGATGTAGTGCTTGTAAAATCGTCTTGCTGGTTTTAAAGAACTAAGAGAGCATGTGAAAGTAGTTTGAAGATTTCTGCAATACATTCCAGTGAATTTGTGAAAGGTTGTTGTGAATAACAACATCACGGCAATGTTTTCACACTGTGTTTTTTTATATCACCAATTCATTCTAGCACCTACAATTTCCTAATTTTACAGCAACATTATAAATCAGTCTGAATCATATGTCCTTTTTCATGTCATGTGCAAAAATTTAAATGTGCTAAAGGTCTAGAGTCTGTCCCATAGTCATGTTAAGTGCTGGATATGTATATATATATATATATGTATATATATAATTATTATGAATCAGAGCTGAATCCCCACTGTAGATGTAAGGGTGGCACATCGATAACTTAAGATGTACTTAGTGCTCGTAATTAATCTAATCAGAGCCTAATCAGAGGAGTCTATTCTTCACTGTGTGGAGCACAAAATAATACAACGTTTCAGGAATTAAGTCGCACCTATCGCTCAACACCAATATTCAACAGACTGTGAGCTAAGTTTGAGTAGATAGATTTTAGTGCCAGAGTCAGAGGTGATCTAGACTGAGAATGAAAAATGGTGTAATCCAAAACAGAGACACTTCAAAATCAGTACAGAGAAAATGAGGAGACATATTACAGAGCTCATGCTATTGATTAAACGGTTTCAGTGAAAGCTGGATGATCTCTTGACCACTGTAGGTCTGTACTCAAGGAGAACGTATGAGAGGTTTTAGTGAGGGGATGGTGTTTCTCCTACCATTTATCTTGCTTTCTGGGCAAATTAGACAAGATTACATGCAGCTTGATGAAGTAGCCAGTGGACTTTATCAAAGCAAGAAACATTTCAGGTCCATCAACTAAGGCTTGATGAGAGCGACCTGGTTTGTTCATTCATGTATCAGAACCAGTAAACTTGTGTAACCGTAAATTATGTAGAATGACAGCTTTTCATATTTTTAAATACTCTCAATATTTTTGAACTGCTCGGTTAAGAAATGTGTTTTTCATATGCGTATGTGAGATCATAACATGGCTGATGTTGAGATGGTGTAAATATTTTGATAAAACAAATATTTGATGCAATTGAAGTGTTTCTCTTCTAATCATCTCGCTCAACACCACGGCCACAAACCCAGAGCTGATTAATGTCTCCCCATTTCAGCTGCTGAGAGTAATGTACTGTAACTCAAACTAATTTCATAAGTGCACTTTTAATTTACTCCTGAAGTTTACAATTTCATTGAGCAATACATAAATATTTGAAGAGTTACCCATAAAGATCTGAGATTCAGAGATTCGATTTATTTCCACAGCAACCAGCGCATTTGAATTCAGGAGCTCACCATTAAAAAACAGAAGAGAAATTAAAACGTATAACATAAATACATGAATACTCTCAGCAATAAAATAAATACATTCATGGGTATCTATAAAATAAAATCTGTATTAAGTCAGCACAATTAAAAGAAAATATTTAAAATAGGGAACATCAGAAAGAGAGAATCATTTATCATTCTTCGCTCAACCAGGATCAATCCATTTGAACAGAACATGCATGTTTTATACATACACAGTCTATCATATATATCCTGTGGGGCAATTGGTTTTGTCTAGGTTTAATGAGTGTATCATGCACTGTGGACATCAAAAGACTGAATTAATTACTTTTTAGCATGAATTAATGTTTTTATTCAATTTATAATTAAATTAAATAATTTCACTTGTCAATAAAAAAATGGTAAAAGTTAGAGTGAGGACAGAAAGCGGGGAAGAAATTGTTTTCAAAAAACCAGCGTTGAGTTACTTATTTGCCCACTCAGTGTGGCTACCATACAGTTATGTTACCAAGAATTAACCATTACAAAACAGACTGGAAGAACTTTTCTAGATATATAGAGTATTTTGTGATATTTCGTTATTCTCAAACCAGAAACTTATACTTCAAAAATGACACCTGCAGTCATCGGTGTCAGACCAGAAGGAAACAAAGATACGATCGCTAAATAATTTCCTACATCACTCGATAAATAGTGGAACACTTGAAATGAACCCAGCCCCTCTAACATAAGAGTGAATTCACCCCTACAGTGTGTGTGTGTGTGTGTGTGTGTGTGTGTGTGAGGTGGCATACACAGAGAGGGGAGATACTGAGCTGAGCCCAACTCAGAGACTCATTACAGCCTCCAGCTGCAGAGCTGTTACTGCAGTCCCCTGAACCGCTGCAGACAGGACGCAGGAGGTCATGGAGAGCACCGTTTCACCCCACACAAAACAATCTCCTGCGTGATTCCATTTCTGTGTGTAATTTATGGATTAATCAATGCAAATTGTATGCTAATTGCGGAGGATTACACTGCAGTAGCAGATGGTCCATGCGCTGTTTTAATATGGCATCTAATGTACAAATAGTTAGATGGCTGCAAATCGGTGTGCATCTGTATGGGCTACACAGCGATTTCTTCCCTAAAATAGGACCGTGGGGACCAGGGGATCCCTACTCTGCAGTTATGTGGTGCAGCGTGGAGAAAAACCCTAATTTTAGCATAGCCTACTGAGCAAGCGATTTGTGGGGAAGTAGGTTTGTCTCATAGCACAGCCCAGAACTTAACTCTTGTGATAAGAGTTACAGCACACTACTCCTTGGCTTAGGGTGTGTGTGTGTGTGTGTGTGTGTGTGTGTGTGTGTGTGTGTGTGACAGAGAGAAAGAGAGAGTGCACATGTGTGTCCATACGTATTTGTAAAATACCTCGAGTTAAAATACTGCTAAACTGTTTTGATAAACATTCTGTGCAGGTCACCTACACCGCTTTTTGATGTCTTTACATGGAAGGTATTATTTACATCCAGTCTATTGTCATGGTGTTTATTGAACCCTGGACTTTAATAAAGGTTTATATGATTTTGTAGCAATACTTTTTGACTTACCCTTGTATTTACAGTTTTTACTGTTAGCCTCTAATATGTGAGGGAAAGGAAATGATAGAGAAGATCTGGTGTTGAAGGGACTTGTTTAATGCTGGGTGAGTCACTGCTGTAGATAGTTAAACAAAAATATAAAAATGTGAAGCTATTGTCTCTCGACATATCCTCCATCTAGGTCTATGCATTTCTGAAGGCGGTGTTTCCATCTCTGTAACGCTCCCCTGAAGAATTCTGTGCTCTTCTATTTATACCATGTCAAAACAGCAGTTTTGGCATCATTGAGGGACTCAAATTGTGTTCCTTTCAAATGTTCTTTGAGTTTTGGGAACAAAATAAGTCTGAAGGGGCAAGATCAGGGCTGTAGGGTGGATGGTAAGGTTTCCCAACAAAATTCTTGTAGGACAGCCCTTGCTACCCTCGAAGAATGAGCAGGTGCATTGTTGTGATGGGAAAATCTCCTTGGCGCAACTTTCCTGGTCTTTTTCTTACCAGTGCAGTTTTCAATTTTCTTAACTTGTTGCAAAGCTTCAATGATTTGAGAAGATTTCCACTTGAATTTTGTTAAAAATTTGATGTTAGCCCTGACCTCAAATGTTATTTTTTATTCCCTCAATACAGCTTGAATTTGTAAGGGAATGGACTTAACAAGGTATCCACACTGCTGCACAGAGATTCCGGCCCATTTTGACTCCAGCGCCTTCCTCAGTTGTTTCAAATTGGCTGAAGGTGGATCTCTACTCCTCTCCTGGATCTCTACTGTAGTCTAGTGGGTAAGGTACATGACCCAAGCCCCAGTTCGAGCCCCAGTCCAGCCACAGCAAGAACATCCTTGCTGTTGGGTCCTTGAGCAAGGCCCTTAACCCCACATTGCTTGATTGGCCCTTGGTTAGCCTAATCAACTGTAAGTTGCTTTGGATAAAAGCATCAGCTAAATGACTATAATGTTCTCCAAATTCCCGTTCCATCTCGTCCTACAGATGCTCGACCAGGCTGAGATTTAGTGACTGGAGAAGTCGCAGTTGTGTTACTGGAACCATCCCTGGCCACTTCCAGCTTCGTGGCATGGAGAGTTATGGAGTGTATACTATTCATTTAAACAGCTGGGTCACTACTGGATCATTCAACCTGCAAGCCCTGCTTCCTAACCATTATACTACACTGCAGTTTTATATTTACATAAAACAACATCAAAACATCAGATAATCCAACACAGGCACTCATACATTCAAGTTCAAGTACTGTCCTGAGTTTCTCTGGTGATCATCCATCGTGAATATGTTATACATTGTAAAAGCCATTTAGATTTTTATTCAAATTAAAAATTTTGCTTGAAGCATACAGTTGAATAGATGAGAGATTTCATAAAAATCTGTGAAGACCATTTGCTTAAAGCTTATTAGTTACATCCATCAAAACTCTTTCCCGGGGAACATATATAATGATTCCTAAAAAATGAATATTAACAAAACATGCAAGTCAAATACAAAGTATGGAGTGCCTGCAGTGATTTAAAAGGTCAGTTTTGTAGTTTTTTTTTATTTTTCCCCACCTGAAGTGAACTTCGACTGTGTTACCCCAGTAGAGGAAGGATCCACAGATTTGATTCCTCTTTCTTGTGTGATAACTGGAACTTGCTTCTTTCCACACTGCAGATGAGTCGCACATTCATTCTGCCTAAACTGAGGGAAGAGCACATGGTCCGCATATTCTTAGCTAATGTAACTGCAGGCACCTGGTTGGCCAGCAGTGGCCGCTAGAGAGCAAAAAGGCTGATGATTTTAACTGGCTTAACCCTGATTGTTCCCCAGCCAAAGCTAAACCAAACATTTCCTTGCTAATATGGACCTCTGGCTATAGCTGGTAATGGTGTAGCTTTTAGTATATCTATAACCTCTCAGCAATAGATAATCCCCACTGAAAGTCAGGACAGTACTTGAACTACTATTTATGATTGCCAATGATAGCTGCTGTTCTTGGGAATATTTGATGTTTTGTATCATTACATGTAAAACAATTCACCTTAATTGATAATAATTATATTTATTGTTCATTACCTTTGAGGTCTTATAGCCTGTTGCGTGTATGGTTTAACTGGTATCAGCAGCTGGTTCAGGTAATAAACCTTTTATATTTGTAAGACCACAATCATCTGCTCAAACACTGGATTCAGATTTAGTTGGCTAATATAATTAGCTAAAGCTAATAGGTCAATAAATTGTAGCCTGTCTCACCCATTGGTCTGTTCAATGGTGAAAGAAGATCTGTGTCATAGCACCTGAGTCCTGGATATGATTCTGGAATGATCTGACCACTTATGATTCGGGCCTGAATCCTGGCTTCAAACCTGACGATTTGAAGGGGTGTTGTCCATTATTTCTCTTTAGACTCTGCTAAATGGGATGAGCGATTTCATTTTGATTAGACATAAATAGGCCCATGATTTAGCAGTGATTTAGCCTGCTGTTGATGCAAGCCAGGGAGGAGACTACGAGGACCATAGAGCAGTTAGAGGCAAAGGGGATGTGACTCTGACTTGCACATGAACTCCAACACTGTGCTTGGTGGCAGCGTAGCATAACAGTCAGTGAGCTGGGTTTATAACTCAGGGGTGTCAGCTTTAGTTCCCACCATTGTGCCTTTGAGCAAGTTACCTTAACCTGAATTGCTTCAGAAAAATCTAGCCAGGCAAATGATTGTGTATTTTTGATCTTACTATATCAGAAGTGCAATGGCAGCCCAATTGCAAAGAAAATTTAAGGAAAATTAATTAAAATAAAATTTGATGAATTTTGTGGTGGTGGTCTCAGAAATAAGGGTGGGGACAACTCCTGATTACTGGGGGAGGAAATCTATATTTCCTTTACCAAATTCAAATACATGTCCCTACTGAGGGAAGCACTACACAGAAGTCACTGACTGGACCCCCTTCCCCTCATTTCTACTGTGCAAATTCTGGAATAGCAGGTCATTTAGAAACATGTGCAAAGACGTATGTTTGTTGCAGCCTAGACCTACAAAAGGATACCGTTGACACGTCATGCTAAGTATGAATGTAGCTGTGAAAGACAGCCTGTTAGCATTGACAGTGATAAGTGTACACATTCACTATAGACACTATAATCAAAGGAGGGAAACCAGCTATTTCAGTCATTTTACTGTAGAAGAAGCTGGTGGAAGAAAACGCTATACCCTTAGAAGTGCTCTCTAGCACCTTCAAAGGTTTTTCCTTTGTCCTGCTGGGGGAAAAGGTTAATTTTAGACACAGATATATTTAAGGGGTTCATTATATAACCCTCAGAATAAGGTTCTACAGAGAATCTGTGTGTGAAACCCATATCAAAAAAGAACCTTTACGAGTTCCCCCGGCAGGACAAGCGAAGAACCCTTTAGGAACATTTTTTTAAGAATGTATAGAGTATACAGATTTAAAACCTTCTATTTTTCAGCACTGAAAATTGACCACCAGCAATAACTTTAACTGAAACAATGACAGCATTATTATATTTTCATAAAGCCATTTAGCAGATGTTCTTGTCCAAAGTGACTTCCAAAAGTGCACACAATAGGCTTGGACATCAAGCAGAGAGGATACCAAACTGTCCAGAGTGTCAATCAACCACACCAGTTACAGCATATAGAAAGTGCTCTGGTAAGAGCAGAGGAAGTACAGGCATTCATTTGAGCATACAGCAAGAGGTAGATGAAATAAATATTCATATGAGTGCAGATAGGGCTTTAGATAGGGTCAAAATGCAGTTTAAATGTGTTTAAGTTGTTTGCTGTACTTATAGTAACAGGAAGTTTATTCTGCCATTCAGGAAGGAGGGTCATGTGACCTGTGGAGTGGAATGGTCTGGCTGGAGTGTGACGTTTGGTAACAGATTACAGGGTGGAGGGTGCAGTTCCTCTTGCCGCTCCAAAGAGAATGGAGCAGAAATTTGTATTTTTTGTGGGTTATTGCTGCAATCCAATGAAGACGATGAATATTCTTTAGTATTACTATTAATATGACTTTCTATATTTTCAAAATTCATGACTGCAACTTCAATTTAATTCTTTTTTTTTGAATAATTCACCTTCACCTTTATTACCCTGTTTTTTATGTTCAGCATCAGTGTGTATTTGAATCACTGTAATGTGAAGTGTAAAGCTGTGAAATGATATATTGTCCAGTTTCGAGTTGTAGGTACATTTCTTGGCAGTAGGGGGCTTGCTAAGTAATGTTCAGTACCTCTCATTAATTCTGGAACACTTGCAGTTTTATTAAATTTGCTCATACATACATGGTCTGTGTTGGACATTTTTCTGGGTAAAATATTATAGATGACGGTAATTTATCATTTAAATTAAAGGCAAAAGGGTTTTTTTTTACTCTGTGGATATTCAAACGCAATTATCAAGAGTTTATTAATTATGCACCATGACGGGTCTCTCTTCTATATTATGACTATTTAAACAAATCTCATTTCTGTTAGACAGAGAGGGGAGTGAAGATACTGAGGAGAAGCTGGGGAGTAAAGAGAGATCTTTTTCTTTAAAATGTCAGACCAGCCCGTTTGGGCTTTTAACACACATCTGAATGAACCGCTGGAGTGAAAAGCTTCATATTGGTTTTAATTGTGCATATTAAATTATATTATTATGACTATGGTTTATGTCTATAGTTGCAATATAAAAACTGTAATGTAGTATAACCTCAGTAATCTTAACCCATTGTAACTATGAGTGCTTCTGATTCATGACATTTGTGGATTTTTGTGACAAGTGAAAGATCAAGTGACATCAAAATACAGTTCAGAATTTGAATGCCTTGATTTAAATTTTTCCCAAATTGTTGCCTTATTTTCAAACTGCCAGCGATTCTCTTTTTGTAGCTACCATGGGGTGTGCCGCAGTGGTTTTTAGTCAGGTGGCATTGGGACGCCCATCAACAACCTACACCCTCACCCTTCACCCCCAAGCGGAAGTGCTGCCATACATTTGCTCTACCTGCGCTCTTAAACAAGCGTTTCCACTAATTGGCTCATTAGTGCTGAGTTGTGCTAATTAGATTTAGCACACGAATGGAACACATGCATTGTGCTACTTTTATTTTTCTGAAGCTGGGGTTTTCCACCTCTGGTAAATACCCACTCCAATCTTTCGGAGAACGAACTGCAGCGCACATATGACAGGATCGTGTTTTAGCATACCAATGTCCATAATTGTATGCTACATACATTAGAGATTCAATGTAGGTATGCTGAAATCATAAATCAAATTAATGTTTGAGTTCTCACACGGTGTCAGCTATGATTATTATGTATGGAAGAATCCATATGCTACAGCTGTTTTCCCTATATTTATAATAAGCCTGAACATATTAACCTTTGAGTGGCTGTTGAAGATGTCACTATTGCAGAAAAATCTTTGTAATCCACAGCTTACTAAACTGCAGAGAAGACTCAGATGTTTATTTGACACATCTGTATCATAAGTTACTGTACAAAAACACAAAGACACTTTAGGTTGAGAGAAATCCCTTTGGCGGAAAGAGAAGCTGATGTTGTAGAGTTAAGTCCTGTACTTAGATTGATCTATGAAGGATGTAATCCCTGAAAGACATAGAGAAAGATGTGTGCTAAAGGAAGAGAGATGAGAGTAAAGTAGAAAGGAGAAGAGAACAAGATGTTTCAGCTGAAACAAAGTCATAAAATATTCATAATATTTTACAGAAACTGTTTTCAAATCACAATCCCCTGAAACAGATATGCAAGCGGTACAAGACAGTGCAAGTACAACTCCAGGTACTGCATTGTTTGGCCCCTTGTGTATTTTTCAGAGTAAAAACAAAAAACGATTTCTCATTCTTTCTGTGGAATGTCTGTTTTGTTCAAAAGTTGTGAAAATGCAGTAATTTCAAGAGATGTATTTGGTTTGTGGGAAAAAAGTGGGAAAAAAGAGATGATATCTATTTTTGTGGAATTCATGTTTTGTTAAAAAGTTGTGAAACTGCAGAATTAGTTGATAGTTTTTAACTAGATGCAGAGTATTTCCCTTGGGGTCGATACAGTAGTCCCACCTGGGAAGTACTTCTGTCTAACACAGCAGGGCATAGTAAATAACTGAATTATTTAGTTTACCATCACAGCTCTTACAGTATGAAAAATGCTAATGTATAATACACATTTGTAGACTGCCTTCCAAAAAAACATTATTTTGAATCATATAATCCACAATTACAAAGGAGTCTACATAGATGCATCATTTTAATGTCAGTACCAACTATCAGTGTGTTTGATAATCATTATGGCATATGCCAAAGCAGGAAAAACTGTCTCAGGAGAGAGTAGCAATGAGAGCAAGCCAGAGCTCACCAGTCCTCTTCAGTGAGGCTGTTCAGAAGCTCAGAAACACAGGGTACAGCTCGCCCGTCACTACATAAACACCCATATATCGTGTGCTTCCATAATGTAAGAAAATATCAATCATGGCAAGACTAAAGGAGGAGGAGTTAGCTGGCTAATTGTAATTTTAATTTTTCAAAATGTAAATTAAGATGAGATATTAGTTTAATGATATACCACCCCCCAACCTCTCAATTCCCAGTTTATATTCAATATTCAGTTCCCCAAACCCCCAACACATACAGAATGCACAGTGAGAATCCAATATTGTGTGGAATTATGCACACATTGCTTCAGTAATACATGGGATCTCCACTAGGGATGTTTCTACTGCTCAATCCATATTCCCAACTGTGCCAGTGGTTCAGTTGTGTGCTGCCACTCTTATGAGAAGCAGACATTTATTAGATTTTTCCATTCTAAAGGAGCAGCCGGAAGAGAAAAATGACCAAAACCTATATTTCCCTTGAATTCTAAAATAATGCCTTTCTGTGCATAGACACATGTGGGTCAAAATCCCACAATTGCACGATTGCTGGTAGCTTATATTTCACCATAAAATAAATTAAACTCAATTAAATCTAATATACAGCTTTGAAATTAATACCAAGTTATTGTATTGACCAAAGATATGGAATCAGTGCATGTTATAAGACCTAAAACTCCTATGTAAAACTCATGACTACCTGTAAAAGAACCTGATTTAACAAAATGAATTATTAAATTAGAAGGTCTAGAACTGGAAGGAGTACAAGGTGGGGAAAGCAAAATTCAATGCAAACCATAAGAATATTCACCTTATATCATAAAAAAAACACCAAACCCCTTGAACTGTGGTCAGGCTTACAGGAAGAATAACTGATGTCTGTGGATGGGAATTCAGGTGACTCTGCTCAGGGACGATGCAGTATTTCCCATTGAAAATTCCTGTCTCCC